>CAUYLG010070021.1:0-42772 GCA_963573385.1 Cacajao melanocephalus
CTCTTTTTTGGTAACATATGAAATTTAAAGTAGTTTTTTCTAATTCTGAGAAGAAAGTCAATGTTAGCTTGATGAGAATAGCATTGAATGTATAAATTACATTGGGCAGTATGGCCACTTTCACAATATTGATTCTTCCTAACCATGAGCATGGAATGTTTCTCCATCTGTTTGTGTCCTCTCTGATTTCCTTTAGCAGTGGTTTATAGTTCTCCTTGAAGAGGTCCTTCACATCCCGTGTTAGTTGTATTCCTAGGTATTATATTCTCTTTGTAGCAATTGTGAATGGGAGTTCGCTCATGATTTGACTCTCTGTTTATCTGTTATTGGTGTATAGGAATGTTTGTGATTTTTGCACATTGATTTTGTATCCTGAGACTTTGCTGAAGTTGCTTATCAGCTTAAGGAGATTTGGGGCTGAGATGATGGGGTTTTCTAAATATACAATCATGTCATCTGCAAACAGAGACAATTTGACTTCCTTTCTTCCTATTTGAATACTTTTTATTTCTTTCTCTTGACTGATTGCCCTGGTCAGAGCTTCCAATACTATGTTGAGTAGGTGTCGTGAGAGAAGGCATCCTTGTCTTGTGCCAGTTTTCAAATAGAATGCTTCCAGCTTTGGCCTATTCAGTATCATATTGGCTGTGGGTTTGTCATAAATAGCTCTTATTATTTTGAGACACGTTTCATCAGTACCTTGTTTTTCGAGAGTTTTTAGCATGCAGGAGTGTTGAATTTTATCTAACGTCTTTTCTACATCTATTGAGATGATCATGTGGTTTTTGTCATTGGTTCTGTTTATGTGATAGATTACGTTTATTGATTTGTGTATGTTGAACCAGCCTTGCGTCCCAGGAATGAAGCCAACATAATCATGGTTGATAAAGTTTTTAATGTGCTGCTGGATTCAGTTTGCCAGTATTTTACTGAGGATTTTTGCATTGATGTTCATCAGGGATATTGGCCTCAATTTTTCTTTTTTTGTTGTGTCTCTGCCAGGTTTTGGTATCAGGATGATGCTGGCCTCATAAAATGAGTTAGGATGGAGTCCCTCTTTTTCCATTCTTTGGAATAGTTTCAGAAGGAATGCTACCAGCTCCTCTTTGTATCTCTGGTAGAATTTGGCTGTGGACCCGTCTGGTACCGGGCTTTGTTTGGTTGGTAGGCTATTAATTACTACATCAATTTCAGAACTTGTCATTGGTCTGTTCAGGGATTTGACTTCTTCTAGTTTAGTCTTGGGAGGGTGTATGTGTCCAGGAATTTATCCATTACTTCTGTATTTTCTAGATTATTTGCATAGAGGTGTTTATAGCATTCTCTGATGGTAGTTTGTATTTCTGTGAGATCAGTGATTATTTTTTATTGTGTCTAATTTTTTATTGTGTCTATTTGATTCTTCTCTCTTTTCTTCTTTATTAGTCTGGCTAGCAGTCTATTTTGTTAATCTTTTCAAACAACCAGCTCTTGGATTCATTGATTTTTTGAAGAGCTTTTCACGTCTCTATCTCCTTTAGTTCTGCTCTGATCTTAGTTATTTCTTGTCCTCTGCTAGCTTTTGAATTTGCTCTTGCTTCTCTAGTTCTTTTAATTGTGATGTTATGGTGTCAATTTGAGATCTTTCCTGATATCTCCTGTGGGCATTTAATGCTATAAGTTTCCCTCTAAACACTGCTTCAGCTGTGTCCCAGAGATTCTGGTATATTGTGTCTTGTTCTCATTGGTTTCAAAGAACTGATTTATTTCTGCTTTAATTTTTTTATTTATCCGGTAGTCACTCAGGAGCAGGTTGCTCAGTTTCCATGTAGTTGTGCAGTTTTGAGTGAGTTTCTTAATCCTGAGTTCTAATTTGTTTGCTCTATGGTCTGAGAGACTGTTATGATTTCCATTCTTTTGCATTTGCTGAGGAGTGTTTTATGTCCAATTATGTGATCAATTTTAGAATAAGTACAATGTGATGCTGAGAAGAATGTATAATCTGTTAATTTGGGGTACATAGTTCTGTAGATGTCTATTAGGTCCACTTGGTCCAGAGCTGAGTTTGAGTCCTGGATATCCTTGTTTATTTTCTGTCTCATTGATGTGTCTAATATTGACAGTGGGGTATTAAAGTCTCCCACTATTGTTGTGTGGGAGTCTAAGTCTCTTTGTAGGTTATTAAGAACTTGCTTTACATATCCAGGTGCTCCTGTATTGGGTGCATATATATTTGGGATAGTTAGCTCTTCTTGTTGCATTGATCTCTTTACCATTATGTAATGCCCTTCTTTGTCTTTTGTGATCTTTGTTGATTTAGAGTCTGTTTTATCAGAGACTAGGATTGCAACACTTACTTTTTTTGCTTTTCATTTGCTTAGAAAATACTCCTTTATTCCATTGTTTTGAGCATATGTGTGTCTTTGCACATGAGATGGATCTCCTGAATACAGCACACAGATGGGTCTTGACTTTTTATTGAACTTGCCAGTCTGTGTCTTTTAATTGGGGCATTTAGCCTGTTTACATTTAAGGCTAATATTGTTGTGTGTGACTTTGACCCTGTCATTAAGATGCTAGCTGGTTATTTTGCCCATTAGTTGATGGAGTTTCTTCATAGTGTCGATGGTCTTTACAATTTGATATGTTTTTGCAGTGGCTGGTACCAGTTTTTCCTTTCCATATTTAGTGCTTTTTTCAGGAGTTCTTGTAAGTCAGGCCTGGTGGTGACAAAATCTCTCAGCTTTTGATTGTCTGTAAAGGATTTTATTTCTCCTTTGCTCATGAAGCTTAGTTTGCCTGGAGATGAAATTCTGGGTTGAAAAGTCTTTTCTTTATGAAAGTTGAATACTGGCCCCTACTCTCTTCTGACTTGTAGGGTTTCTGCAGAGAGATCTGCTGTTAGTCTGATGGGCTTGCCTTTGTGGGTAACCTGGCCTTTCTCTGTGGCTGCCCTTAACATTTTTTCCTTCATTTCAACCTTGGTGAATCTGACAATTATGTGTCTTGGGGTTGCTCTTCTCGGGGAGTATCTTTCTGATGTTCTCTATATTTCCTGAATTTGAATGTTGGCCTCTCCTCTTAGGTTGGGGAAATTCTCCTGGATAATATCCTGAAGAGTGTTTTCCAACTTGATTTTATTCTCCCCATTACTTTCAGGTACACCAATCAAATGTAGGTTTGGTCTTTTCACATAGTCCTATATTTCTTGGAGGCTTTGTCCTTTTCACTCGATTTTCTCTAATCTTGTCTTCATGCTTTCATTAAATTGATTTTCAATCTCTGATATCCTTTGTTCCACTTGATTGACTCAGCTATTGATAGTTGTGTATGCTTCACAAAGTTTTCACACTGTGTTTTTCAGCTCCATCAGGTAATTTATGTTATTCTCTATACTGGTTATTCTAGTTAGCAATTTTCTAACCCTTTTTCAAGGTTCTTAGCTTCCTTGCATTGGGTTAGCTCAGAGGAGTTTCTTATTACCCACTTTCTGAAGCCTACTTCTGTCAATTCAGCAAACTCATTCGCCGTCCTGTTTTTTTCCCTTGCTGGTGAAGAATTGTGATCCTTTGGAGGAGAAGAGCTGTTCTGGTTTTTGGAATTTTCAGCCTTTCTGCACTGGTTTTTTTTCTCATCTTCATGGATTTATCTACCTTTGGTCTCTGATGTTTGTGACCTTTGGATGGGGTTTTTATGTGGACATCTTTTTTGTTGATGTTGATGCTATTCCTTTCTGTTTTTTAGTTTTCCTTCTGACAGTCAGGACCCTCTGCTGCAGGTCTGCTGGAGTTTGCTGAAGGTCTACTGCAGATGCTGTTTGCCTGGATGTCACCAGTGGAGGCTGCAGAACAGCAAAGATTGCTGCCTGTTCTTTCCACTGGAAGCTTTGTCCCAGAGGGACATCCACCAGATGCCAGCCAGAGCTCTCCTGTATGAGGTGTCTGTTGACCCCTGCTGGGAGGTGTCTCCCAGTCAGGACGCACAGGAGTCAGGGACCCACATGAAGAGGCAGTCTGTCCCTTAGCAGAGCTCAAGCACTGTGCTGGGAGATCCACTGCTGTCTTCAGAGCCGGCAGGCAGGAACGTTTAACTTTGCTGAAGCTGCACCCACAGCTGCCCCTTCCCCCATGTGCTCTGTCCCAGGGAGATGGGAGTTTTATCTATAAGCCCCTGAGTGTGGCTGCTGCCTTTCTTTCAGAGATGCCCTGCCCAGAGAGGAGGAATCTAGAGAGGCAGTCTGGCTGTAGTGGCTTTGCTGCCCTGCACTGGGCTCTGCCCAATTTGAACTTTCTGACTGCTTTGTTTACACTATAAGGGGAAAACCACCTACTCAAGTTTCAGTAATGGCAGATGCCCCTCACCCCACCAAGCTCGAGCATCCCAGGTCAACTTTAGACTGCTATGCTAACAGTGGGAATTTCAAGCCAGTGGATCTTAGCTTGCTGGGCTCCATAGAGGTAGAATCCGACGAGCTACACCATAGGCTCCCTGGCTTCAGCCCCCTTTCCAGGGCAGTAAACAGTTCTGACTCACTGGTGTCCCAGGTACCACTGGGTTATGAAAAAAAACTCTGCAGCTAGCTTGATGTCTGCCCAAATGACCGCCCAGTTTTGTGCTTGAAACCCAGAGCCCTGGTAGCAGAGGCACTGGAGGGAATCTCCTTGTCTGTATGTTGCGAAGACTGTGGGAAAAGTGTAGTATCTGGGCCAGAGTGCACTGTTCCTCATGGCACAGTCTCTCATGGCTTCCCTTGGCTAGGGGAGGGAGTTCCGTGACCCCTTGCATTTCCCAGGTGAGGTGACACCTCACCCTGCTTTGACTCACCCTCTGTGGGCTGCACCCACCGTCTAACCAGTCCCATTGAGATGAGCTGGATACGTCAGTTGGAAATTCAGAAATCACCCGCCTTCTGCTTTGATCTCACTGGGAGCTGCAGACCAGAGCTGTTCCTATTCAGCCATCTTGCCAGCCCTACTCCTGTTATATTATATTTACGGATGAGGAAACTGAGGCTCAGTAACAGAGAGCATTTTGGTCAAAGCTGCCCAGCTGGTAAGCAACAGAACCAGACTTAAAACCTAGGCTGTCTGACTCCAGAGACTGAGTTCCTAACCAATACATGACAGTTATTTTTAGGGCATATAGCTAAATAAGTGGTACTGTCAGTAAATATTTAAGAATACAGAAGAGGAAGAAAATCTTTCCTCTATGCTAAAAATGATTATATATATATATATATATATATATATATATATATATATATATATATTTGGATGTGAATTTTTATTAATATGTAAAGTTTAGTTGTACTTTGAAGCAAACAAGTTTGATATATTAAAATAGAAACTTGAAAATAGAAACATTAGAATATGAACATTTGCATTACAAAGGCTTATTTGCTTACAAAGAATCATCACAGAATGCTGGCTTCTACAGCACATATACTAAAAACACTCATCACAGGTTTCCTTTAAGTAACAGTATTCTCCATAATGCTCAGAATACAATTGTCTCCCTCCCCACAAAGTAAAGAAAGAAATTAATGTACACAATGTTTCAGTAGTATGACTATTTTATACAACAGGATACAACTTTACCAAATTTCATATGCAAACTCTGAAGCTTTTAACAATACCAAATAGAAAAGCAAAAACAACAACGACAACTTAGTAATCATCTTATCTGACTCCCTCATTTTATAGATGAGAAAATGGAAGCTCAAGAGAAGTGATTTGGCTAGAATTATACAGCTAGTTGATGGCACCTTCATTAGTGGTTTGCAAACTCCATGTCCTTTGTCCTCCCACCCAGTTTTCTTTAAAACTATACCACCATCTCACTGTTTAATAAGAAGCAAAAGTAACATCAATACGTGTTAGGTAACATATTCTTCTCTGTTGTTATAATGCATGGACATATGTGATCCTAAATACAAGAAGATTAGGAAGCAATGAAGTATCCCATATTAACTTGGAAACTCCTAGTGCAACAACTCAAGTTTCATTCATTTCTCTCATCCAATTTCTCTCACCTTATTAGGGTCTCCATTCATATATCTGAAAACTGAGAAGGTATTTGGTTGGTTTTATGACTACATCCCTTTATCAGTGGACTCTAACATGCTTCCAATGTGATGTCAGATGTGTATAGTTGCTTTACATAAGTGATTCAGAAAAGGTTTCTCTACTAATTCACCAGGCCTGATAGAGTCATTGTATAAATTATTGGAGTAATACTTATGAAAGGTTAAAAGTGAAATTGTCTGTTTTCACTCCTGATTTGTCTGGAGCATAATATAAGCAGTAGATAGGTGAGGTATGAAAATAAGTTATAAATTCTCAAGAAGAATTTTCATGTGATGATCATAGATGAAGTATAAGCACTGGCTCTCTTGAATTGTGGTGGATCTAATAGCCTATCGTCCATGTGACCCGAACTTCTGTCAAGTCAATATCCAGTCCTCATTCTTAGGGGTGTTTGACTCGTACCATTTATATTTTGATCTGGTTCGTTAAACATATAATTTAATGGTTATTAAAATGCCCTGCAGTATTTTTCCATTACAGAAAAATATAAAAGGTGATTTATGCAGCTTGTATGTAAATTGATACATGTCATAAAGACAAGAGTAGTAATTTGTTTCCAAACAGTACTTCTTTACTATCAGAACCAGTTATAGCTTTCAAAGCCTAATCACATAGAAAACTTGATTAAATCTGCCAGTTGTATTTGTTTGTATGCAAAATGCTCTCTTCATAAATCTATTGCTCTAGATAGTATGTACTACTCTTTTAGCCTTTGGTCATAGGATGCACCTGTACAAATTGATACATAAAAATGGACCTATCGAGGAAAAGAAAGATTGTTGGCCCACATGAGGTTACCTATTTCATGCTTTATTTCCCCAACAGTCATTTCTAGCAGCAGGGCAGACAAAACTGAAGAAAAATGGTGAATCAAAGGAAGGACAAATGAAATGAAAATGAAGGACAAAAATGATAAGATATTTGCAAGGAACATCTCTTTGATGTTATATCTGTTGATCATAAACAAAAATCCAAGCCCAGGGGTTATGGTTCTGGATCATCAAACCTCATCTTGACTCAAAGTGGCTGCCAGAAGTATTCTTCCCCAAACACCAATGTTTGCTTTTTCTAAACAGAATATTTCTCACCATAAAATAAAGCATTCTCATTTCAGGAAAAGGT
Organism: Cacajao melanocephalus; assembly: GCA_963573385.1. Taxonomy (NCBI): domain Eukaryota; kingdom Metazoa; phylum Chordata; class Mammalia; order Primates; family Pitheciidae; genus Cacajao; species Cacajao melanocephalus. The sequence continues at coordinate 7,188 of CAUYLG010070021.1, forward strand.
CAACTATGGCTGAAAATTCCTTACAGTATGAAACACTTTTTCAATCCTGTTTCTCCTTTGAATACATATGGTTTCCTTCCCTCTAGAATGTCACTCATTTGCTTTTAGCTTCTCCCTTGCCTGCCGCGCTAGAACTATGCATACCATGATTCTAAGACAACTCGGATGCTTGTCATTTCAGAGCCATTAATTTCAGTAAATAAGCATTTGTTGGGTTTAAAATATTCTATTATCAAGTTCACCATGTATTTGATGCTCTTTTACTCCAAATAATATTTTGAAGGGGAATTTTAATACCACTTACACTCCATTATCATAAATGAATGGTAGCAATGTTCTTAAGAGCAGCAAATTCTGCTACTTCACCTACTACAGCCATAAACTCATTCACCCTACCCATCCTAATGGGACCAGATTAATGAAGCTTTCAAACGTGCAACATTTGGTCAAAATTAGAGAAGTGCCTGAAAGACTGGTTATTTGCAAATCCTCTAGCAAATGAGGTTGTGATTTTGGCCGCTGACTAGCATGTATGTAATATCCTGATGTATTACCTCTAATATGCACCACATTCAAGTGTCTGGCATCCACACTAACAGAAGGCAGCAATAAAATAGATAATATGAAGTGACAGGTGATTTGCTGATTTCCTTATTAACCTAAGGAGTAGAGAGAAAGGGATGTAGGAGCTGCCACAAGAGAGATGTGCAACTTTTTTTTTCCTTCTAAGGGTAGCCATAAAAAAATCAAATACAAATAATTTGTCTCTGAAAATTGCCTACCTTGCCCATTACCTACTTTCCCTGTGATCTAGTATCTTTGTTAATCTCCTAGCTGTCAAGGATGCCCACAAGGCTATTTCTCTTGTTCTCGCCAAAGAGCCTAGTACTCTGCACATATCCTTGCTCTCTTACCCATCCAAAATCAAGCCATGCTTTCTCTGTGTTACATTTCATTTCATCACTTATGCTTTCCAAGGTAACATAGCACACATGCTGCCATTCTGTCCCCTACATGCCCGTGGCAGACCACAAGAGCCGGGTATTCCACTTTTTCTTACTAGGCCCAGAGTCAGCCTCAGAGCCTTTCTCAACAGTCCATGCAATCATTACTATTTCAATGAAACAAAAAAAGTATGTGATAAAAATTACATTATTTGAATACGAAGATACATTTATAGTTTGATAAAGGGTATCACAAATGTTAGCAGAGAAGCACCAGACACATTTCCAATAAAGTAAGAAAGAAAATACAGTGTTTTTACTATTGCTGCAGTTATGTAGCATTGCAAGGGTGACAATGACAAGTAAAGCATTCTGAAGTATTTGAGTAATTCAGGTGGAGGGTAACGATGTTGACAATTTTACAATTTACTTGGTTGAAATAAACATGTTAAAATAACTAGTAGCCACCAATTTTTTAAATGAATCACTCTAAAATATTACAAGAACGGAGAAGCAAAGGAAATAGAGAAAATAGTACAAATAGAGCATATGTAAGATAATTTATATATATTCAATTACTCAGTAGGTACTATAAATGCAAATAGACTAAACTCTCAGGCTAAAAGACAAGGATTGTTAGATGGACTTTTTAAAATATCCATTTATATACCTTTTAATAGAAATACTAAAGTTAATAGATGAAAACATTATACTATGCAATTATAACTCAAATTAAGTGGCTATGGATAAGAAAAAACAGACTTTAATTTAAAAAAATAAAAACAAAACAAAACAAAACAAAAACCTTGTACTAGAGATAAAGCTGGTCTGTACTTAATAATAGCAAAGGTTCAGTTTTCCAGAAAGATAAAACAATTCTAAACTTCTTTTCATCAAGTAAGATAGCTCCCAAAACATAAAACAATAATAGATTTACAGAGAGAAGTTGAAAAATATATCATCATTATGGGGCTTTCAAAATAAGCCTTTCAGTAATTGACAATTTGATTATATTAAAAATTAATGGGATATAGAAGATTTGAATCACATAATTAACAAGCTTGATCTAGTGGACATAAATAGGATATTGTACCCAACAAGTGTACAATATACATTTTTTATAAGCGTACAGGTCACATTTAAGAAAACTAACCACAAGCTAGCCTGTAGGGATAGCTTCAACAGATGTGAATGGAATGTTATCATATAAATAACATTCTTTGACTATTCTATAAGTAAGTGAAAAATCACAAACATTTTGATATATAAGAAGAAAAACTCATTTATCAGCAACTAAAGGCAAAGAAATTCTAAACAGCTCCTAGGTCAAAGAAGACTTTATAATGAAAATGAGAAAATATAACTAAATGATTACAAAAACATTAAGATTCACTTAAAGCAGTATTTGGAAGACATTTTGTAGCCTGAAAGTGGTATATTATGAAGGACTAAAGGTTGAAAATAATGATTACATTATTCATATCAAAAACTTCAAAAATGAAAAATAAATAAATCAAAGGAAAATAGAAAAAATGAAGAGTAGTATTTAATGAATTAGAAAGCAAACGTACAATAAAGACCAACAAAGATATAAGTTGTTTCTTTGAAAATATTTTTTAAATGAAAAACTAATGGAATTAATCAACGAAAAAAGAGATAAAGGGGAACAATATTAGGAGTGAAAAGAGGATAATTATAGATGTTGATATTAAGGAGATAAGACAGTCCACAATTGTTATAATAAATTTGAAAACTTGAATGAGTAAATTTCTAGAAAAATATAATTTATCAGAAGTGACTCAAAAAGAAATAAAAAACCTGAATAACCCTCTATCCATTAAATACATTCGGTTTATAGTAAACAACAACAAAAAAAAATTTTTTAACTTCCAATGAAGAAAACACCAGGACCAGGCTCTAACAAGTTTTCATAGAAATGCCAAGAAACAGATTATTTCAGTCTTACTCAAAGTCTTCCATAAAATACCAAAAGCAAAACCCTCCTAATTCATTTTGCAAGGCCAATGTAGCATTTATATTAGAACCAGACAAGAAAAGTTCAAACAAAAGCTTGTCTGCTTTTGGTGAGAATGTACTTTGTTCCCACCACTTTGCAGAAAAAGAATGCTGACCCTATGGATGAATAATGATATCAGTTATCTCATTTATGATTTATGATAATTTTAATTTCAAAAATAGAACAAAAACGTTAAATGATAAACTTGAGACCGAGTTCCAGTAGGGGTATCATATGACAGTGAATAACAAAAAAAATGCTTTGTAATTTTGTTAGATAATGGTGATCAGTTCCCTCTTTCATTTCATAAAGGTTCATTCAAACCTTTAATGCTATTCTTCTCCAGTTCACTTCCTTTGCTTGCCTCCTGCATTCAGTTCCTTTGTTCAGAGATAATACAGAAGCCACTGAGTCTAAAATCTCTCAATATTATTTCCCCTCCAACACTTATTTATATCTGTACATAATCTTAGCCTCTCTCCTCCCATTACAGAAAAAGCAACTGATGTAACCCCTCCCCCTGTGCTGTTTCCCATCTCCTCCATCACTTCTTTCCATCAGTTATTCCCATTTTGTCCTGTATCACCAACATTGCTATTTCCATTTGTTCTTTTTCAATTTAAGTTAATAACATCATCATCCATCCACTCATTTAGGCAAGTTAAAACATGAAAGAAGTTCCTGACACCTCACTCTTCCTTGCTCTCCCCCTTCCAAATCTGCACAATAACCAAATCTTCTTGCCAATTATATCCCTTGAATATTTCCCTTTCCTTTCATTCCACTGACACAATGTTGGTTCAGACCTTCATCATCATTCATTTCTAGACAGATACGGTGCCTCCTAATTAATAGCATAGCTCAGAAGAAAAGCATGGACCTTGAAGTCAGTTTGTGTTCAGATACCAACAATATATTTTGCTGTAATTGCCCCTGTAGGGAAATTAACCTCTTTAAACCTTATTTTCCTCAGCTGTAAAATGGAGATGGTAATGCTTGTCAATAAGTGTTACTGTAGTAATAAAGGGAAATTATGAATATAAAACATTTAATACTATACTTTGCACATTGTAAGCACTCAAGAAATGTGAACTCCCTGTCTTCTTATTACTTATTCTCCTCCAGCCCCTTTGCTACCCTGCCATGTGACTTTAATAGAAATCTGATATGTCACTTCTCTAATGAAAACCATTTGGTGGTTTCGGTTTGACCACATGTTCAAATTCAAGCTCCATTAACTTAGGACATAAAACCCTTCATATGTTGACTGTCTATTCCTGTCTTCACTCGCACTTCAAATTCATTAGCTCCTTGAAGACACAGAAGGAATTTGTCTTATCCATCTTTAAATCTCTAGGGTCTAACAACAGTGTTAGGTTCAAAATAAAGACTGTCAACAGATGATAATCTTTTAAAGAGTGCAGCCATCTGGTCTGGTTTGTCAAAGCTGGTCCACATTTGTGTTAACACATCAACATTCTTCACAAATTTCTTAAGTTTAGCAACTTGTGATGAAATATGCCACATAAGGCTTTCACTTAGGAACTTCATACCATATGGACCGAGTAGTTCTAATAGTGACCTCATTTCTGATATGTCAGAATATTCCTGTACATTGAATGTTAATTCATTTTCTGTAGGTAATTTCACAAATGTTTTCATTGCAGGGAAATAAGCTACATGATCATAGCTGACTTATCTTAACAAAGTTTCCAAATACCAATTTGTGTATAGACTTGTAACGGTTGCTTCTCCGTAGCTGCCTAAATGTTGTGTTTGTTGAAGAAAAACATCATTTAAGACTCTTATAATATCAATCTACATGTAGTTTTATATTGGCTGGAGTATGGTCATGTGTGCTCTTACACCTGTTAGAAGCTCTGATGGTTTTGCATTTTGTGTGTGGCTCAATTATACATAATCATCGCAACAATCGACTTAGTAAAGAGGATTTCCAGATGGGAAGTCAAATATTCACATGGAGTAAAGGTATGTTTCCATGACACCATGTTTGAGACATAGTTTATAAAGAAACATAACTCAGAAAGTGCAGGATGCAGTTTATCAAGTTTAGTTACAACCAGCCTGTTTTTCTTCATGTACTTAATGCCTTGTTTCTCCCTTTCACGTTACCCTTTCTTACTAGTCTGTTTTGTTTTGTTTTGTTGATTTCTTATTCACTGCTTGACTGATGGTTTCGACACAATGCTTGGGCAGCAACTGGTCACTAAGAGTACACTGTTCTGTGCAAATATCTGTGATGATATTTCAAGCTTGTTTTGCCATTTCATCTAGAAAGACATTACATAAGGAAAGACTACATTCTCCAAAATGATGTAACTCTCTGCACACAGTTCATGAATGCAACGGATAAAATGAGTGCAAAGTAGTGAAAACGCAGTTCAGTATCTTGACTGAGAAAGTAACTCCAAACACTGTTAAAGCATCTTCTCAGGAACATGACTATAAAAGCAAAATATGTAGAGCTCTGATGTTTTCGGCGACATTTCCACCAAAGAATCTACCTTTCTCTATGAAAAAATTACTGTATTCATCATGTTTCCAAGTTCTCTGTGATCTGAAAGGCCAAGTGAAGCTTTAGAGACACTAGTATATGCCTGTAACCTAAACCAATCTAATTTCATTCCTCTGAAATTAAATATCTCCCCATCTTCGACTTATTTTACACTTACAAAAGTCATAGTGTTAACAACAGAGGACGCGATGATTGAGTCATCTCCTGGCCAACAGAAAGATTCTGCACGAGTTCATTGAGGACAACAGCATCAAAGCCAGAAAGGTACTGCATATAATACCTCCGCATTATAGATCCATATTTTAAAACACTTCCCAAACTAAATACCATAAAACTACACAACATTAAAAATGGTAAAAGACTGCTTAGTATTAGAACCAGATCATGTCCTGAAATTCTGAAACCAGCAGCATATGTTGTTGTTTCTATAAAGCCTAGTGATATTTTTAGACTAAATTCCATGGTGCCCTGTTGGCATTAGCACAACCATTGTACTCTGCTGTATAATAAACAGTCTTAGAGATTTATCAACTATTGATACAAATGTTAGTCCCTAACCACTTTTTATATGTTTTAAATTTTGAAAATTCAAGTGTACCTGCCATCACATAAAAATAAACATTAGACTGTATCACAAAAAAATAAGATACTTCTGAAATACAGAATAAATTTTCATTCAAATACACATTTAACATTTGAATGAAATCCACTTTCTAACTGTAAGCTAGTTGATATTTGGAAATTCCTTGAGTGGATTTTGATGGAAGATACAAGTTGCTATTAAATTTTTTTAAAAAACGACACTTCTGTTTTGACATGTTTGTTATTTTGTGATCATAGGCATCATCAGGTTTTGATTTACTCTGAAGTTTCTTAAACTGACAGGATAATATCATGCCTTAGGAAAATCGTACCTAAGTTAATCATGAAGAGATGAATCAAAGGGAAATCAATGGCGTGTAATGCAAGAGTCAAACAAAAAGCAACATAAAAAACATCTCAAATAGCTTAATTTTATGTGATAATCATGGTAGTATCACTTCGTATTTAATACGGACATTTCTTCCAAAGATCTCAAAGTTCTTTTAATGTATTACCTTGTTTTTACTCACCAAAATCCTTGGGAGATAAAGGAAAATTATAACTTAGGTAAATAAAACTCGCTCTGGACTCTTGACATTTTTTTGTTATTAAATGTCAAATATTTACCATACTCATACTGCTAAGCACTCATGATGAAAATATTACAAATGAACATGTTGCGAACACTATATATTCATGGTCACCACTGATCCCTAAACAGTCTTGATTGTATCTCTGTGGTGTACTGATCTTGTTTTCTGTCTTCCTGCATTTTCTATAAATCCATCGTTAGATCTAGAGGCTTGATCTAATTTATATTCAATTTTTATATTAAGATAAATATGTCATAGGTAGTGCTGTGTACATAAAGCCCACTCCCATTGATGATCATTTCTCAGATTCATTATTTTCTCAAGGGTTTAAAAATGTATAATCTTCTCATTATATCAACAGGATGCTTTGTTTTTAAAATATACATATAAACATGCCATTCCCCTGCATAAAACTCTTCAATGTCCATTATTGTTGGGATAAAATCTAAATTCCTTACCATAGATTCTTACAAATGTATCAACTGGCAGTTGCTTATCACTTCTGTCTTATACTGTGGCACCCTCTGCCTCATACTTTAGGCTTCAGGCATGCTGCTGACCTTTTTGCAGGTTTCTGAATGAACTTAGGACCACTTTAGGACATTCACATGTACTGTATCCTTTGTCCAAAATTCTTTCGTCTCACTTCCAACTTCCGCTGGCTAACTTCACATCATGTTTTATGCCTCCGTTTAAGTGTAGCTTCTTCAGGAAGACCTTCCCAGAAGTCCAAAACTATGTTAGCTCCACCGTGTTATATATTTGCTTCTATTGCAACCTGCATTTATTAACCCGTATTTACCACACTTTTGACACTTGTTCGAGCTGTGTCCTCCATCTTCCACTTTGTTCATCACTGTATCTCCAACACCCGAAGAGTTCCCAATACGAAGTAGGTGCTCAGTACTTGTTAAATCAGCTTCTGTCACTAAAATATCAGCTTTTGTTTTTGAATTGATAATAAAATGCTTTAATATTATGTAACATATAAAGTACTTTTTACATGTCAGCACATTAAACACCACAACATCCCAATAAAGACAAAAAAAGACTTCACTGCATATCTTCTCTTCTGCTTCTGTGAATTAGGGTTCTAAACCTAGCCACTGTGACATTTTGTCATCTTGAATTAATACGGTCTGAAATATCTACGTATTTATCTCCTCTGTTTTGTGTCTGGGATTCTAACATCTAAAAGAGCCCTAAGACCAAAATCAGGAGTGTGAAAGATTTATATTGTATAACCTAACTTAATTGTATCATTTTTATCTAAATAGGAAGGTACCACCCCTGCTTTTCTATTTCAGCATCAATGCCTTCAGGAATATTTCCATGAACAGAGTTGATAATATCTTCCTCTAAGCTATCTTTGAACTTTGTTATTACTTACTTCTGATGTTATGCATAGCATTTTTTATCTACATCACTTTTCAAACCGTGATCCCTGTGCAGATATGTACTAAGCATTGTTAATATTTCTACATATTTAATGCTTTTAAATTGTATATTAGTATTTGATATTAGTATTCTAGCATGTTCAATATTTCTACATATTGAATGCTTAACACAGTGCCTGACACACAATAGATTGTCAGTTCATAATTGTTGAATCATTGACATGAAATACTGTGCCCTCTTGTCTGTAATTAATTCCCACATAAAGAAAGATGGCTAGTTAAATTTGTTGTGGTGGCGGAGGTGGTGGTGCTGGTTACCCTGAAAAGTGAATGGAATCAGGACTCCTGGTCAAAATATAACAGTAAGACAACTAAGTATTAAAATGTTGCATCTCAAGGAGGTCTGGAATAGATGGTGGATTGAATATAGGAAACTAATTTTAAGTCCCCCTCAAAATCCCACTAAAAATGGAGGGAAAAAATGGTTTAAGACAAAAATCCTGAAGACTGAGAAGAACATTAGAAGAGATAACAGCAACACAATTTTGTGAAATAGAAACCAGATGGATTAGTGTTAGCTGACTTAGATAGACTTAGTTAATTGATCTAGGTAGAGAACTCAGCCAGCAGTGGAGAAAGCTGAGAAATAATCCAATTTACAATCCGATATACCCATAAAGCCTGGAAATTAGCAGAAGAAGGTATCTTTGGAACTGAGAGAGTTCAGGAAAAGAGAGCTAAAATTAGGAGGTTTGGATGAAACTAAGTTTAATCTAGAAAGACCCTTTCCCTCATTCCAGAGCTAGGTATAACTCTCTTTCCCCTACCCTACAGATGTTTGAAAGATTATTCTCCAGCTTTGGGGAAAAGTGGAGTCACTGAACTGGAAGACTAGATATAGTGGACCTAGACACGTTACCTAAAACAAGGAGATTAAGCAACCTTATGCATGATAAACTGGATGCTTCCCTCACTTAGTGTGCAAAACACTGGGAGCCAGTCTTCCATTCTCCAGGCAAGAGACTGGAAAAGTCTTCTCTGGAGAAACTGATGAGCCCAAGAAGAAAAACCTCAATATATAGATATCAGGGAGCTCCCCGTGAACAGTCCACTCACACACCAAGCAAACCAGCTACATCCACAGGCTCTGAGTTACACTTAGCAGTTTCAAACATGAACAGATAATGTTAAAGAAAAAATTTTCAATTACATTGTTAAAGTATGGTAAGGAAGACCTTATTCAGGATCATCATGATAGGTATAAGGATCACTACAATGGAATTTCAGAGTGTGGGAGAGAAATGGGGCTCACCTTCAAATACAGCATGGGAATTTATAGCCAGGGAGCCCAGTGGAGGCCAGTAGATGGAAAATTACTAAGACGGAACATCATGGGTAAGGGAGATTCTGGCTAAACTGACCTAACAGTATTCTTGCTGAAGACAGGCCAGAGTGATCAGACATCACCTGGAGGATGATGGACAATGACAAACCCAATCAGATACTGAGGCCTATCAAATATCAAGGCTGGGTAATTCTTGCTAAATTGACTTAGCAGGGTTCTTTGTTAAAACTGGATTTTACAAGGAAGTGCACAGATAGGCCTAGAAGAAGATTCAGGAGCCTGAGTCAAGTTCAGCCAAGATAAGGATTGTGTCAACAAGCAAGGATTGCCAGACCCTGAGGAAAGTATCCAACATAGAAATTAAAGACAAAAATAAAAAATTATACAATAAACAGAAGAAAGAAACTTGAAGAAATGGAGACTGTGCAAGGAGAAGAAAACGTTATAAAACACAGTGATATACTCACGTAAAGCATTATACAGGAAAGACAGAAGAACCCAAAGAATATCCCTTTAATGAGGAATATTCAGAGAAAAAATAAAATACTTTTTGGAAATTAAACAACAGATAAAGTGTTTCATGTAAAAATCTAAAGATTGTTATTTTTCTAAACTTTATGATATTCGTGGTGTCTGTTAGCTTTTTAGTACGTGTGAATTTTGTCACTTATTCTCTCATTCTAAAAAGTAACCCCATTTTTATCAGACATCTTATTTTGTTTTTATAATTTTATATTCCTTTTCCTGAGGAGGGTCCCCCAAATTGTATATAAACTTCAGGCCCCTCAGAACTTGTGCCCATTCCTGATGGCAACCCCACCTTTTCAGTTGCTCACATCTAACCATCAGCTTCATTCCTGACTCCCCCCTTTCTCTTACCCTACATTCTAATCTGTCAGGGAATCTTGTTGGCCCTGCCTTCAAAACATATGCATATTCTGCCTACTGCTACCATCTTGGTCCAAACCACCAACACCGCTTGCCTGGATTCCTGTAATACCCACTTAATCTGTCTTCTTGCTCTCACCTTTGCCTGCCTACTGTGTATTCTCAACACAACCACACAACAGCCAGAGAATTATCTTCTTAAAACTAAGTCAGATAATATAATTTCTCTGCTCAGAATTCTCCAATGGCTCTCCATTAGAAATGGCTCTACATTTCTTCTCTGACCTCCTATGGAATTATTTATTCTTTGGCTCACTCTTATCCAGTCAGACTGACTGACCCCTTTATTATTCCTAGAAGATAACAGGCTCGATGTGCTCACCTTAGGGACTTTACACAGCTGTTTCCTTTTGCTGATATTATCCAGATATCTGCAAGACAATATCTCTAACCTCTTTCATGTCTCTGCTTTAATGTTACTTTCTCAAGGAAGAGTATCCTATCCATCCTATTTAGAATTCTAACCCATCCACCCTTGCTCCATGGCCTGGCACTCCTAACCTCATGTTCTGTGCCCTCTGTTTAACGGCACTTTTCACCTTCTAACATATCATGTATTCAGTATGCTTGTTTATTGTACATCTACTCCCGTTGGAATGATGACTACATACAAGCAGAGATTTGGTTTTGTTCATTGTTATATCACTAGCACCTAAAATAGTGTCTGACACATAGAAGGGGTTCAGTACATCCGTCATTAACTTGAATATAACACAGATATAGTCATACACCCCATATAGACATTTTGGTCAGCAACAGACCACATATCATGGTGATCGCCTAAGATTATAATGGAGCTGAAAAATTCCTATTACCTAATGACATCATAGCTGTTGTAACATTGTAGCATAGCATATTACTTTTCCTATGTTTAGATACATGAATACTTACCACTGTGTTACAATCCCCTACAGTATTCAGTACTGTCATATGCTATACAGGTTTGTAGCCTAGGAGCAATAGGTTTTTCCATATAGCCTAGGTGTGTAGTAGGCTGTACCTTCTAGATTTATGTAAGTATACTCTTTGGTCTTCACACAACAAAATCACCTAAGGTTGCATTTCTCAGACTCTATTCTTGTCATAAAGCAACACATGACTATATATTAATACGCATACATATATATATTTATATATATGTTGTGAAGATATAATGGTGCACACACACACATAATGGAAATGCATGCAATATCTCTAGATGAATACATAAGTAAGAAATAACACTGGGTGCTTCTGAAAAGAAGGACTGAGTATCAGGGGAAGAAGGTGGAAAGAATGCTTTTCACTGCATGCATTTTTTGTACAGTTCGGAATTTGAACCGTATGAATGATCTACCTTTTCCATAAGTGAATCAAGGAACAATTGAAGTTGAATTTCATAATATGGCTTTCCTCTCCATAGTAAGACCCTAGAAATATGGATTTCTCAAACTCTCAATCTTTGTGCTATTATGTAAATGTTAACAAAGTTATTTAAAACACATGTATAGGAGTCAGTGGGTCATTGAGAAGCATAGACTATTTGGTCCTCAAAAAAGAAAAAACTTGGCTACAATAAGGTGAATGTGTACTTTGAAACCAAGTGCCTGAAACATTAATACAGTTCAATACATATCGACAAGTAAAAAAGAAAAAAAAACCAAATCATGAAATTAAATATATAGCATAATTCTATTTGCATTTTAAAACATCTCTGTGTGTGATGTTTATGTATAAAAAATCCAGAAGGAGGGAGCTTTCACATTTTAATTTTTAAAGTATTTTTGAAAGTGATTTCAAACTTAAAAGTTGCAAAAATAAAAAAAAGTACAAAATACTCAGAGATCATTTAAATAGATTCACTTCGTAGCATTTTACCCCATTTGCTTTATTGTTGGCTTTTTCCCTGCCATGTTTATATACATCTACATATATTCACACATGCACACACAGAGATATGTACACAGACGTATACACAAAATTTTTTCTGCACTGTTTGAAAGTAAATTACATGAGGCTCTTCATATCTAAATACTGCAGTGAGTATCCTCTAAATAGTAATATTTTTTTTATATTACCCAGGTACAGTTGTCAAATTCAGGAATTTTAACATCAAAACAGTACACTTTCCTAATCTACCAGCCATATTCCACTTTTTCAGTTGACTCAATACTTTTCCATGTAGCATTGTACCATTCTCTGTTGTTTTACAAAGAACATAGATTGCTTTTATAATTTTTAAAGCAATTTAAATTGTTTTAATTATCTAGTGAATTGAGATAAGCAAAATACCTCTCAAAATGTAACTTATTGGGCCTCAGGTAACATACCTTGAAATCATCTCTTTTCAGAGTCACTGTACATATATAGGTCTGAGGCAGAATGGCTTTCTTTTCCTGGAAAGCTACTAGCTATTCTCAGCTACTTCATATTTCTGACTAGATATCAGAATGATGAGTGGTACTGAATCCTGATGCAGTCTCACACTTAAAGAACCTTAGTCAAAAAAGGTAGGGTTCTTTATCAGCACCCTCCGGAATCTCTGAAAGAGTACCGAATCTTCTAGTCAGATCAGAAAGATCCTTGAACAGTTTTCTTTTTCGCTTTTTGTTTTCAAATTAATTCTAAGAAGCTAGTTCTGTTGTCTTGACATATTAATTGTGTTGTTTCTCCTTTCAGAGAAAAGAAGCACGAGCCTTTAAAAGAGTACCAGAATCCTGTCCTCTGAGTTTTTCTTTCAAGTATTTGTAAATCAATTTCCCTTCATTCTCCTCTAATGCCTGTGGTGCGCAGGTGCCAGCACTTCCACAGTATCTGAGTAATACACTAGATCACAGTCTCCTCAACATTATCACTGGAGGGCCTGGACAATCTACTAGAACCAGATACAGGCAGAACATTAACAGAGATTAGGAAATGCAGGTTTCCTTGAAAAGAGGCTTTTGAAAATTTTATAAGTATGCATGAGCATTGTGTAGAATTTAAGAAAGTCTTGGTTTTTAAATCTCTTTTAAATTGAAAATGACCTATTTTTTTTTTCTAAAACAAATAAAGCAAATTATTGACTACAACATTTAAAGATTAATTGAATTTGTTTTGAGTAAATTGTGCAGGGCTTAAAACTCCTACCACACAGGCACTTCATTGAGCAAAATAATTTTGAAAATATATTCATAGAATCATTAAGTATGTGTTTATTGAGCCATTTGAGGATAATCAGTAAAATCACTAGCCATTTTTACAAAACCTTACATCAGAAAAGTGAAGACTACAGTCACCAAAAAGACATTGTTATCACGATTTAAAAACTCCCTATGTATAGCATATATTAGCTACTTTCATTAGGAAAATTATCCTATTATCTATACAGCATATAATACAGATTAAAGACATTAGGCCAAGTTTTATAATATTATTTTGATAGAAAAAATAAATTTGAATTTAACCACCTACAAAGTCCTCTACTGAACCATAGCACAGTGGGTACTGAAAGTGGAAAACAGTGTTGAAAGCTACTGAGTGCTTATTTCTGTCTTCAGTGGGGAATGACAATATGTAATCCAGAGATTTCCCAGCATTAGCAAGACACTCCACAGTAGGTGGGTTGGAAATGGGAGCAATAAACAGTTAACTGGAGTATGCTGTAAGGCACTTTTAAAGACCAAGAACACAAGACTTGGCATATTAATAACTCTTATATTATAGCAGCCCTGCAGGTGAAAATGGAGCCTGCAGATGACTGCTGTTTCTCTCCCAATCCTACCACAACTTTTTTGCCAGTGCTCCTTGTTTTAACCTTTATCATGGAGGAGAAAGAGAGGCTAGGATGAAGGAAAAGGGAACTGGTGGAAAGTTCAAGGTAAACTATTGAGTGATATTTCAAAAGGCTTGGATTTGAGGAAATTTATTTTTCCCCCAACAGTGACTACAACGATGCACATTAAATCCACAGATGATAGTGCACTTAAATAAAGGTAAGCGTCCAAGTCATGCTCAGAGACAGAGAAAGAGAAATCAAGAATACCTAGATGAACATAAAAAGTCTGCTCAAAGTTTTTACTTGTGTAATCCTCCTGTCACCCTATGCTTCCATCACTTCCCCACAAAATATTTTACCACTGAAAAAAGGGAAGAGCTACATGCAGTAAATGTTTCTCACTATAATTCTTGGAAGGTATTCACAGCAAACTTTTCAAAGTCTGATGATAGAATTTGAAAAGGGACACATGGAGGAAGTAGGATATAAAATGTTTTTAGGGACAGGCGCGGTGACTCACACCTGTAATCCCGGCACTTTGGGAGGCCGAGGCAGGCAAATCACCTGAGGTCAGGAGTTCGAGACCAGCCTGACAAACATGGAGAAACCCCATCTCTACTAAAAATACAAAATTAGCTGGGTGTGGTGGTGAATGCCCGTAATCCCAGCTACTTGGGAGGCTGAGGCAGAATTGCTTGAACCTGGAAGGTGGATGTTGCAGTGAGCCGAGATCGCGCCATTGCACTCCAGCCTGGGCAACAAGAGCAAAACTCTGTCTCAAAAAAAAAAAATGTTTTTAGAAGAGGACAGTTTAAATAAGTGCTGGGTGACATATGTGAGTTAGAAGGTGCATTCTAACATTTTTCTTGTTATAGAATTTTATTCCTTGAATTCAAGAAGTTATATGCCAAGTCTCTCTCTTTTTTGAGCTACAATATGAGTATTTTTCTTTATGTTTCATCCAAGGGCTGATTCTGTTAGCAAGGGTGGCAGAGAGATAAGCTTCTCATTCAGCCTCCAGCTTGGTTTCTATTTCTGGTTCAGAGGCTGTACAGGGGAAATAGGCAAAAGAAGAATGAAGTAATTGGTAACTTGTATTTATCTATTTTTTTAACTTCTATTATTTTTTATTTTCAATTCCTCTAACATTTTATTTTCCATCTAGGGAAATATTCTCAGACTGAGATGATAATCTCATAAATCTCTTTTATCAGACTTCTTTGGAGAATTATTATTTGTTTCTCCGCTATCATTTATTCTGCTTTAATCTTCAAATATGGAAAGAATTTTTCAGTGAAGCAATTTGAAAAAGAGCTACTTTTGGAATACAATATGACAACTATGCTTTCTATGTTTAGCAAAATTTCAAATAAACAGCCCCGTCATTCACCAGAATCTTCAAATTACATAAACATTAAAACTGGTTTTTTTGAAATCTACTTTTTAGATAAAAGTGGAAAGTTATAAACTAAAGGGCATATTAGATAATCACAAATCCAATTTCCAGGGTATATTCTGAGTGAACACTGACTAAAGCCATTCTTCAATGTCATCTATAGGAATCACTGATGTGCAGTATGAACAGTCTGAGGCCCTGAATGATCATTAGTCTTCAAATGAATATTCAATTATGTTGAGACTATAAGGCAGGGAAATGGGCTCATATATTTTAACAATATTGCCCAGTAAGTATGTTGAAACTGAAAACTTTTATTGATTTTAATCAGAGTGTTCTTTTTCTTGAGCCTTCTGGCTAATTGATATTTAAGGCTTATACACTTTAAAACAATATAGCCATACAATATTCTCAGGAAAAATATAAATGTAATAGACAAAGCAATCTGGTCTGAAAGATTTCTGGTCTTCAAATCTTTTCCTCCTCTGAACTACTGGAGGATTTATTGACTCTGATTCATTTATTATTCATTCATTGCCTTCCAATATCTTTTTAAATCAATTTTATTATTTTTATGATCATAAAATTAAATGTGTTCTTAAAAATATAACTTATAGCAAGTTCTGAAGAACAAAATAAAAATTAGGCCTAATCCAACCACCAAGAAATAATCCTTATTAAGACTTAAACAAATTTCCTTTGCATTCATATATTATAAATGCATAACTGCTTTTATTCTTTATAAAAGTGGAATACATTCTGTTTATTATCATGGTTTTTTTCTTTATCATTACTGCAGAAACAATTCCCCATGTTTTAAATATTTTTGAAAAACAGGTTAATAGAAATTCCACTTCCAGTATGAATGAGTAAGCTACTAAAAATTATCCTATGACAAATAGACAACTATAAATTAAATACATGTGTATTTCAGAGAGAAGCCACCAGCATAGAATAAATTTCATGTTTTCAGACAAAAGAAAACTAAGAGAATGAATCACCAACAGATTTGAATTATAAGAAGTGCCAAAGAAAGTTCTTCAGCTGGAAAGAACACCAGAGAGAACCTCAGATTTTTAGGAATGAATGAAAAGAATCAAAAACTTTTAAGTATTTGGGTGAAAATGAAAGATCATCTTCTCACTTCATTTCTTTAAAATGCCTACAACTATTTAAAACAAACATTATATCAATCCCTTGCAGAGTTAACATGTAATTAACTCTATTGTACATAACAAACATTACATTAAAAAGATGGGGAAGTGGAGAATATAGATCTATATGGTTGTAAGATTACTACATTTTGTGTAAATGGTACATTACGTAATGTAAATGGGACAACCACTAAATATATGTATATATTAAAAGGGTATAGAGAAAAGTGAATAGATAAAATCAAATTCTAAAATATGATTATACATCACTTAATGATGACACATTCTGAGAAATGTGACACTAGGCGATTTTACAGTTGTGTGAACATCATAGAGTGTGCTTGCACACATCTAGATGGTATAGCCTACTACACTCCTAGGCTACATGGTATAGCCTATTGCTCCTAAGCTACAAACCTGTCATGTTACTGTACTGAATACCTTAGGCAGTTCCACAGTAGTAAATATCATGTATCTAAGCACATCTGTATCTAGAAAAGGGATAGCAAATACATGATATTATAATATTATGGGAACACCATCATATATGTGCTCCATCATTGACAGAAATGTCTTCATGCAGCATATAACTGTATATTCAAATAGCTTAACAGAGAACTACATCGGGAAAACAGAACGATAAAAATAAGAAGGCGCAAACAAAAACCAAATGGTAAAATAATACATCTAAAGACAACCATATACATACTGTTTACAATAGCTAAGATATGGGTGCAACGTGTCTATCAACAGATGAAAAGATAAAGAAAATGTAGCATGTGTACACAATGGAGTACTATTCAGCTATAAAAACAATGAGATCCAGTCATTTGCAACAACATGGATTAAACTGGAGATCATTTGTTAAGTGAAATAAGCAAGGCACAGAAAGATAAACATCTCATGTTCTCACTTATTTGTGGGATCTAAGAATCAAAACAATTGAACTCATGGACATAGAGAATAGAAGGATGGTTACCAGAGGCTGGGAAGGGTAGTGGGGAGCTGACAAAAAGGTGGATGATTAATGGGTTCAAAAAAATATATAAAAAGAATAAATGAACCCTACTATCTGCTAGCACAATAGGGTGACTATAGTCAATAATAACTGTACATTTGAAAATAACGAGTGTAATTGAGTTGCTTGCAATTCAAAAGATAAATGCTTGAGGGGATGGATACCCCATTCTTCATGGTATGTTTGTTTCACATTGCACGCCTGTATCAAAACATTTCGTGTACCCCATAAATATATATACCTACTATGTATCCACAAATTTTTTTTAAAAAAATTAAGACAACCATATGCATAAATGCAGAGAGTAGAATGGTGGTTACAAGAGGATGGGAAGGGTAGTGGGGAGTTTAGAGGAAATGGGGTTGGTTAATGGATCCAAAAACATAGAAAGAATGAATAAGACCTACTATCTGACAGCACAATAGGGTGACTATAGTCAATAATAACTTAGTTGTACATTTATAATAAAGAGTGTAATTGAATTGTTTGTAACTCAAAGGATAAATGCTTGAGGGCATGGATACCCCATTCTACATGATGTGCTTATTTCACATTGCATGTCTGTATCAAAACATCTCATGTACAGAGATAGTAACTCCAACTTCGACGGACAGGGCAGTGTGTGCAGACTCACATTGTGACTTTTTACTCCAAGAACTACTGCAGGAACATACCAGGATGGTTAAGAAAATTGAAATAACCTCAATTAGAATGAAAATGGGAGATATTAAACCAACACCACAGAAATACAAAAGATAATTCAAGGTTACTACAAACACCTTTAAATGCATAAACTAGAAAACCTAGAGAGATGGATAAATTCCTGGAAACATACAACCCACCTAGCTTAAACCAGGAAGACTTAGAAACCCTGAACAGACCAATAACAAGCAGCAAGATTGAAATGGTAATTATAAAAATTGCCAAAAAAAAAAATGTTCAGGACCAAATGGATTCACAGCTAAATTCTATCAGACATTCTAAGAAGGACTGGTACCAATCCTCCTGATACTATTCCATAAGATAGAGAAAGAGGGAATCATCCCTAAATCATTCTACGAAGCCAGCATCACCCTAACACCAAAATCAGAGAAGGGCATAACAAAAAAAGAAAACTGTGGACCAATATCCCCGATGAAGATAGATGCTAAAATCCTTAACAAAATAGTAGCTAATTGAATCCAACAGCATATCAAAAAGATAATCCACAATGATAAAGGGGGTTTCATACCAGAGATGCAGGGATGGTTTAAAATCTGCAAGTCAATAAATGTGATACACCACATAAACAGAATTAAAAACAAAAATCACATGATAATTTCAATACATGCAGAAAGGTGACAAAATCCAGCATCCTTTTATGATTAAAACTCTCACCAATATCAGCCTAAAAGGGACACACCTTAACGTAATAAAAGCCATCTGTGACAAACCACAGCCAACATAATACTGAATGGGGAAAAGTTGAAAGCATTCCCTCTGAGAACTGGAAAAAGACAAGGATGCCCACTCTCTCCACTTCTGTTCAATACAGTACTAGAAGTCCTATCCAGAGCAATCAGACAAGAGAAAGAAATGAAAGGCAATGACATTAGTTAAAGAGGAAGTCAAACTGTCACTGTCTGCTGACAATATGATACTATACCTAGAAAACCCTGAAGACTCCTCCAAAAAGCTCCTAGAACTGATAAATGAATTCAGCAAAGTTTCCGGACACAAAATTAATGTACACAAATCAGTAGCTCTGTGACCAAGCTGAGAATCATATTAAGAACTCAACCCATTTTACAATAGCGGCAAAAATAAAATAAAATACTTAGGACTATACCTAACCAAGGAGGTGAGAAACTTCTACAAGTAAAACTAAAAAACATTGCTGAAAGATCATAGATGACACAAACAAATGGAAACACATCCCATGCTCATGAATGGATAGAATCAATACTGTGAAAATGACCATATTGCCAAAAGCAATCTACATATTCAATGCAATTCCCATCAAAATACCCCATCATTCCTCACAGAACTAGAAAAGAAAATCCTAAAATTCATATGGAACCAAAAAGAGCCTGCATAGCCAAAGCAAGACTAAGCAAAAAGAACAAATCTGGAGGCATCATATTACCTGACTTCAAACCATGCTATAAGCATGGTACTGGTATAAAAACAAACCAAAACCGCATGGTACTGGCATAAAAATAGGCAAACAGACCCATGGAACAGAATAGAAAACCCAGAAATAACGCCAAATACTTACAGCCACTGACATTCAGCAAAGCAGAGATAAACATGAAGTAGAGAAAGGACACCCTATTCAACAAATGGTGCTGGGATAATTGGATGGCCACATGTAAAAGAATGAAACTACATCTTCGTCTCTCACCTTATACAAAAATCAACTCAAGATGGATCAAAGACTCAAATCCATGACCTGAAACCATAAAAATTCTAGAAGATAACATTGCAAAAACACTTCTAGACAGTGGCTTAGGCAAAGACTTCATGACCAAGCACCCAAAAGCAAATGCAACAAAAACAATGATAAATAGATGAAACTTAATTAAACTAAAGAGCTTCTGCACAGCAAAAGAAACAATCAGTAAACAGAGTAAACCCTCAGAGTGGACAAAAATCTTCACAATCTTTACATCTGACAAAGGACTAATATCCAGAATCTACAAGGAACTCAAACAAATTAGCAAGAAAAAAAAAAACAATAGGCTAAGGACATAAATAGACAATTCTCAGAAGAAGATATACAAATAGCCAACAAACATATGAACAAAATGCTCAACATCACTAATGATCAGGGAAATGCAAATCAAAACCACAGTGTGATACCACTTTACTCCTGCAAGAATTGCCATAATCCAAAAATCAAAACATAATATATGTTGGCTGGGATGCAGTGAAAAGGGAACACTTCTACACTGCTGGTGGGAATGTAAACTAGTACAACCACTATGGAAAACAGCATGGAGATTCCTTAAAGAACTAAAAGTAGAACTATCATTTGATCCAGCAATCCCACTACTAGGTGTCTACACAGAGGGAAAGGAGTCATTATACGAAAAAGATACTTGCAGCACAATTTATAGCAGCACAATCCACAATGGCAAAAATATGGAACCAGCCCAAATGCCCATCAATCAATGAGTGGATAAATAAATTGTGGTATGTATATATAAACCATGGAATACTATTCAGCCATAAAAAGGAATGAAATAATGGCATTCACAGCAACCTGGATGGAATTGAAGATCATTATTCTAAGTAAAGTAACTCAGGAATGGAAAACTAAACATCGCATGTGCTCACTCATAAGTGGGAGAGCTAAGCTATGAAGATGCAAAGGCATAAAAATGATAAAATGAACTATGGGACTTGGGGGAAAAGATGGAAGTGGGGTGAGAGATAAAAGACTGAAAATAGGGTACAGTGTATACTGCTCAGGTAATGGGTGGGTGCACCAAAATCTCACAAATCACCATTAAAGAAGTTACCCATGTAACCAAACACCATCTTTTCCCTAAAAACCTATGAAAATAAAAAAATTTTAAAAAATCTCATGTACCTCGTAAATATATACAACTACTATGTACCCACAAAAATTAGGAATGAAATATTAAAGACAATCATATGAACAATTACATTAAATAATAATAGACTATATATGCCAATCAAAAGGCAGATATTATCAGAAATGCTAAAAAGTCAAGACCCAACTATATGCCATCTATAATATACATACTTTTATATGACATAGATACGTGGGAAAAATGTAAAAGTATATTATGTGAGTAGTAAGTATAAGGTCACAGTAGCTATTTTAACACCAGCTAAAAGAAATTTTAAGATAAAGAGTATTACCAAAGGTAAAGAGTAACATTCTATAATGATAATAGGATCATTTTTCAGAAAAAAAAATTCTAAACATACATGTGCTTAATAGCAGAATTTAAAAATTCATGAAGTAACAATTGACAGAATTAAAGAGAGAAATAGACAATTCCAAAATCATAATAGGAGATTTTAGCACCTCTCTCAGTAATTCATAGAATATCTGGACAAAAGTTAGGTTAAACATAGAGAATTTGAACAAAACTATCAACAAGTTTGACCTAATTGTTATTTATGGACTGTGACAATCAATAACCGCAGAACGCACATTTCTTTCATATGCACATGGTACAGTCACCAAAATGGACCACATGTATGACCATGAAACAGAGATCAATGAATCTAAAAAGGTTTGAAATCATACAGAGTATATTTTCTAGCCACAATATAATTAAATTAGAAACCAATAACGCAATAAGAGTCTAGGAAATTCCCAGATATTTGGAACTTAGACAAGACACTTCTAAATAATTCGTGAGCCAAAGAAAAATAATAAAATTAAAAATTGTCTCTAACTAAATGATAATAAAAATAAAGCATGTGAAAATATAGTGCTTAGGAGAAAATTGATAATTTAAGATGTCTATATCAGGAAAAAGGAAAGAACTAATATCAATAACCCAGATTCCCATCTCAAGAAGTTAATATAGAGAGAAGTAAACCAAAAGTTAGTAGAAGGAAGGAAATATGAGAGCAGAAATAAACACACCAAAAAACAGATAATACAGAAAATTAGCATAGCCAAAAGCTGGTTCTATGAAAAGATGAACATAACTGATAAAATCCCTAGCTAGACTAAATAAGAAAAAGAGAAAATGCAAGTCATTATCAAGAATGAGAAAGAGGTTAGCAAGACAAGTCCTAGACACATTAAACATGTAATTTGAAATTTAGAAAATATTATGAAGAGCTTCATGTTAAGTTTAATAACTTACTTGAAATGGACAAATTCTTGAGATATATAACTATCAAATTTGACACAGGATAAAACAAAGTTTTCAGAACATATGGGAGGAGACAGCACCTCCCAAATGGTTTTATGAAACCAAAATATACTTAATATAAAATTCTGAAAAAGACATTACAAAAAAAAACTGAAGACCAATATTTGTCACCAATGTAAATGCAAAAAGTTTTAATAAAATAGTGACAAATCAATTTAACCATATATTATTTAAAATAACACAATGGCTAAATTTGTTTTATCACTGGGATGCAAGGTTACTTTAACATTCAAAAATAAAACAATACAATTCACCAGATTAGCAGAACAAAAGAGAAAACTTAATTATTTCAATAGAGATAGAAAAAAGGATTTGAGAACATTCAGCAGCTACTGTGATTAAAAATAGAAACAAACTCGCATGAAACTAGGAATAAAATCTCTTAATCTGACTAGTGGCAGGTATTTAAAAGAATAAAAAAACTAAAATAACAACATACTTAATAGGTAGACATTAAACACTTTCCCGTAAGTGTTTGCTAGTAGTGCTAGCTATTGCAAGAAGGCAAGAAAAAGAAATGGAAAACATAAAGATTGGAAAGAGAAAAGTAAAATTGTGTGTATTTCCAGATGACACAATTATTTATGAGAAAATCCTAATCTACAGAACAACTCATAGAACTAACAAACAAATTTAGCAACATCATAGGATACAAAGTTAATATCCAAAAATCAGTTATATTTTGATATACTAGCAAATGATAGAAAAATGAATTTTTAAAAAATATTTGACAGTAACCCTCCACCTCAAATATGAAAAAATTAGGAATAAATCTAACACATGACACATCCCCTCACTAAAAACTATGAAACATTAGTGAAAAATATTAAACCTATAAATGGAGAGAGCCATAATCATGGATTGAAAAATTCAATGCTGTTAACATGTCAATTATCCCCAAATTAATCTATAGATTCAACACAATCCTAATCCAAATTCCAACAGGGCTTTCTTAAATAGAAATTGAGAAGTTGATTTTCAAATGTATATGGAGATGCAAGTGACCTTAGAATCACGAGGTCAAGAGATTGAGACCATCCTGATCAACATGGTGAAACCCCATCTCTACTAAAAATACAAAAATTAGCTGGGCATGGTGGCACAGCTTGTAGTCCCAGCTACTCGGGAGGCTGAGGCAGGAGAATTGCTTGAACCCAGGGGGCGGAGGTTGCAGTGAGCCGAAATCACGCCATTGCACTCCAGCCTGGGTAACAAGAGCAAAACTCCATCTCAAAAAAAAAAAAAGAAAGAAAAACAAAGCTGGAGAAAGTATATTGCCTGACTTCATGGCAGTATAAAGCAGTAGTACTTGAGCGTGGTGTGAATGAAAGAATAGACATATCAGTCAAAGGAACAAAAAAAGAGTCCAGAAATGTTGTATACATAGTCAAAATATTTGTCAACAACAATGTCAATGCAATTCAATGAAGAGAGAAAATGAATGTTGATTGTTACCTCATTCTGTATGCAAATATTTCACCCAAAATGGATCACAGATTAAAATATGAAAGACTAAAGCTATAAAATTTTTGGAGTAAAGAAAAGGAAGAAATCTTCATCACTTCGGAACTGTCAAAATTTTTTAGACAAATCACAGAAATCAATAAACATATTAGAAAAAAATGATTAGAATCATTGAAATGAAAAACTTCTGCTCTTTAACAGACTCTTTTAAGAAAATAAATATACAAGCCACAAACTGAGAGGAAGTATCCTGCAGTGGTTACATCTGACAAAGGACTTGTATTCAGATTATATAAAGAGCTATTACAACTCAATAATAAAAAGATTTCCCCCAAAAAAATGAAAAATGGAAAATATTTGAACAGACACTTAACAAAAGATATATAAATGGCCAATATGCACAGGAAGAGATGCTCAAGATATTAGTTATCAGAGAAATGCAAATTAAAACCATAACGATACACCACTAGAAACATATTAAAGTGACTAAAACTAAAACAAACAACGAAAAACCCAAGTGTTGATGAAGATATGGGGCAACTAGCATTTTCATATGTTACTGGTAGGAATGTAAAATAGTACAACCTGTTTGAAAAACTGTTTAGCAGTTTTCAAAATATATATACACATATACTTATTATATAACTCAGCATTTTTGTTCCTAAGTATTTACCCAAGGAAAAACGTTAGCTTTTTTTTTTTTTTTTTTGAGACAGAGTCTTGCACTGCCACCCAGGTTGAACTCAGCTCACTGCAACCTCTGTCTTCCAGGTCCAAGCTCTTCTCCTGCTTCAGCCTCCCAAGTAGCTGGGACTACAGGCACATGAAACCACATTGGGCTAATTTTTGGTATTTTCAGTAGAAACAGGGTTTTGCCATGTTGCCCAGGCTGGTCTCAAACTCCTGAGCTCAAGGCAGTCTGCCCTCCTTAGCCTCTGAAAGTGCTGAGATTACAGGCATGAGCCACCACATCCATCCAGAAGCTTTATTTGTATTATTAATACCTCAAAACTTGAAACAACCCAAATGTCCTTCAACAAGTCAATAGACAAATGTCATATATTCATATAATAGAAGACTATTCAGCAATAAAAAGGAATGCATTATTGCTACATCCAACAGAGTTAATATTTCAGAAAACAATCATGTTGAATGAAAGAAGCTGGCCAAGAAGAATACATACTGTATTATTTCATTTATTTGAAACACTAGAAAATACAAACTAATCTAGAGGGAAAGAAAGTCGATCATTGGTTGCCTGGGACATACAGAGTCAGAGCTGGATTACAAAGCCTTCTGAACGAACTTTAGATGGTGATGGAAATGGTATGTATCTTAATTGTGGGAGTTTTTTTCATATGTATATTTAACCGTCAAAACTCATAAAATTACATAATTTCAATAAACTCAGTTGATCGTGTGCATGTGATGCCTCAATACAGTTGGTCTAAAAAAAACTGGATATTTGCTACATAATATTTATCCTTTATATGTATAAAAATTTATTCAGATCAAATTCTATTATTATTTAGAGAAACACTTTTAGTGTAAATAAATGATGGCAAATATGCAAATTCAAATTAAAAAGTCTAAACGTTTTTGGATACAATCCAGGGACGCACAGAAAGAAGAGCTAGATAACTGAGAGACAAATATACCTACTGGGCAAAGAAATGGGGTGAGGAAACAATGTTTTAGTCATGATGGTGACTGCTTACATATATAGCAAAGCTCCCCATTTCCCCCGCAGTAATGAAGAAGATTTTGACAAGTATTTTACTCTGCCATTTGTATGCCTCAGGTGTAGAATAGCTTAGATAGATTATTTGTTTTGTGGTTCATATAAGTAGACTGGCAAATATATGCTTGACAGTAGTCCATGAAACACACTGCCCTGGGGAGAATTTATGAAAGATATCAGGGATTGTAGTACTGTGTGAATACTATTTTGAGGCAGAAAGCTAACATCGTACTTTATGAAAACAGATTTAACAAACCTCATTAGCTCTGTCCCTGATGCCACTTAAACTTCTTGTTAAAGGCGCTCCACTGTTTGAGATGAATTGGGTGGCAAAATGTCTTCCTCCTGAGCATTTTGGAAAAGGAAAACTATAAATCCAAGCATTACTGTTCGTCGTTGGCTGGAAAAAAGCAGATCTATTGACTCTTTCCTGGCACTGGTGGAAGACTTGGTTACCTATAAATTATTCAGTTACAACACAAAGGAACAAATGGACTGAAGAAGAACATCAAGGCTGTGAATCAGTGCTCCAAAAGTTAATTTCTAGTGGCAAAATTTGGCACCAATGAGAGTCTTGAATTATCCCAGCCCTTTCCCCCTAATTTTCCCTCTATTTCTCCTTCTTTTTGTGCCTGGATAGATCCCTGATACTTTCTAAACCCTCCTCCATTGTTTTCTTTTAAAATAATAAAATATTTCAAAATATAGCTCACTCAGTTTCTAATTTCAATTAACTTTTAATAGCACTCAATATATATGGAGAAATACGCATCACTGCAGAATGTCTACTCATCCTTCATTGCAATCCTATATTGACAACAGAAAACTATCTGGATGAAGAAAGAATAATTTCTGATCTGCTTATTTTTCCATTTGCTCCATGTACAGATGTTTTCTATTGTCATGGCAATGAAAGTATTCAAGAAATGCATACCTATTATTGTACGATCAATGAAATTTCCAATTTCTAAATGTTTATATTTTGAATAACCAAAATTTGCCTAAATGTGGACACTATTTCTTTAAGCGCTTTAGTTCAAGTGTTGTTTTGGAATAATCAATTGTTTAACTTTTAAAATTAAAGAGGAACAATTCTCTAAAGGAATTATTTCCACTCCACTATTTGCTATTATAACAGAGTTAGTATTTAGTTTTCAAATTAGTGTGGGAGATATTGAATAGCAATCAAATGCTTGAAGCTCTTATAGAGCTTTAGAATTTGATTAAAATAGAGAATTTATATTTTTTGTTTCCATTTCGATACAGAAGCATGAAAGAGTTTTAAAAGTAAAATCTAATAGTGTTAGCAAAATCCTTTTGGTTTCCCTGCTGATATTATCAGTCTATCCTTGCAGAATGTCAACTGCTAAACATATTCCATCCCCGGACTGGCACAGTACTAAGAAATTGACTTTACCATCTGGCTTTCTAGCATTTTTATCAGGTCTTTTTAATTAGGTTCAAATCGGTGATCTCCACCTTTCCCTGCTTCCACCTTTTTCAGTGCCATTAAGGCTGAATTCATTTCTAGTGCACTGCAATGTGCTCAAGTGGAACTTAAATTGAATAGTATTTTCCCCCAGGTTTTCACACCTTACATGTGCTAGCAAAAGTCATGTCATGCTTGCCCAGCAGTGCATATAATTCAATTTTTGTTTTATTAAGATATGAAGATGACCGTTACATTAAAAAGCCAGGCAGCCTTAAGAGACCTAAATGAAAAATGGGACCATAGTTAGAGAAATTAAATATCTCTGCAAGGTAAGGGAAAAGGGAGAGCACTGCAATTGAACTTAAACCACTAAAACAATGTGTATAATAGACATTAAAAAAAAAACATTTTCAAATTAAACCTAGCGATGCCCTCTTTTAGAAAAATATTTCCACAGGGTTTGGAAGAGAATAAAAAACTGGTCAAATTTGGTTATGTCCAGTATCTCCTGTTAATTTAAAATGATCCCGATGCAATAAAAAATCTAACTTCAGAAAGCTGGTTGAGCAATGGCTGGGCAATGGGAGTTCATTTTTTTATTCTCTCTGTGACAGTAGAACTAGAAGTTGCATTACAGTTAGTGTGAAATCTTTGTTTTCTTGAAGGGGAAGAGTAGAGCAGTCGTTTCAATATAATAAGCTTACTACCTTTATAATATTCACCTCATTATGGCCTCGTATTCAAATAAAATTGATTTCCAAGACAGAAAAGAGTGTTTTTCAAAGGTGGAGGCAGAAAGGCAATTTCCGAACACTCCGTTATATTTCTAAAAAGCATACAAAGCATTAAGGGCCCTTACGCACTCTTTGTTCAATGAAATGCATCTTTTTTTCCTATGGCTGTATTGAGATTTGCACTGTAAACTCAAACAGGGCCTAAAAGACTCGCTCTTCCTAATTCATTAAGACAGTTCTAGGAAGAGTGAGTCACAGATCTCTGAGTCCCTGCCACATCAACCTGTCATACGGGCAGCCTGGTGCAAATCGAGGAGACCAGGTCTTTCATTTCCGTATAATGCTGCATGCGTAAATACATTAAGTTGTAATGTAAAATTCAAAATGCCAATTCTGGATTTCAAAGGTAGAACGCTCAATGGGTGTGTACCTGTGGTGATTTTCTACAGTACACTGAGGTTTGGACTGAAAAAAAATCTGACCAACAGAGCTACAACACAGGAATTCTACGCACTTTCTTTTTCTGAGTGGTTCTAATCAGCGCCTAGGTTTCTTCCACAAGAACCTTCAAGGTTGAATTTCCTATTCTTCTTTTGTATAGCCTACCCACTCCTACCCACTCCCTAGCACGAAAGATACTTACTGTGTGTCCAGCACCTGTTCATATTGAATTCAGAAGTTTGGGGATGGGGGCACCCACATTCTGTTTAAAATAGCACAAAGGGGGAATCTTATAGCCCAAGGAAGTAATTTTCACCGAGTGTTGCTCACCAGAGTGTAACTGCCAGCAATTTCTGGATATTTTACTCTTTAAGCACTTTATAAATAAATGTATGTTGCAGAAGCTGCAAACTTTCATTTTCATTTTCTTCCTAGGTGGGGGATGGGGTGTCATTTGGGGGCTGGCTTCAACCTTCATTACACTAACCAATAGCTACAGTCTTTGCTAGCAGTTTAAGTGACCCTGAAATAATTTATATGTTTTTAGAATCCTCTCCTAAGGCAGTCAAGCCAACTATGGATTATTAAATTCATTGAGTCCTTTTTCCACATTTTCTTACTGCAGATGTGCTAAACCATTCAGCAAAAATGTAGGATACTGCAGAACGAGTAGAGACCTGCAGCGCTGTAATAATTACAGGATAATGTAGAACTAAAATAATTCTTTCCAATGTTGAGGTTTAATATCATCTGTTCTTTCCCTCCACATTCCCAGCGGAACAATTGACTCAATTTCTCCAGACACAAATCTTTCATAACCTCTTCCTAACTTCTTGAGTTCTCCTGGCAGGATTCTATGCAGGAGCACATGTCTCTCTTTCCACCGACATTGTCAATCACATTTTAACTCACCAGGCCTTATTCATCCATCTCTATCCTCCAGCCCTGTTTTTAAGAATCACTCTTAGCCAGAGCAATAACTTAACAATCAAAGTAACACATTTTGACACACTTTCCCTTTCCTGAGTAACAAGTTTGAATTCCCTTAAGATTGATTTCTTAGGATGAATTTAGTAGCACAATGAGTTCAAAGAGGAAAATCTTCCAAAGGGAACATAGTATTTCCAAGCCTCTAGAGATCTATATTACCTGCCTAACAGCAAAGCCTCTGCACAGCATTTTTAGGGTTGGTAGACTATCAAAGGTCTTAATCATTTCTTTCAGACACTGTATATGACAAGACAGCCTTAATGAGAAAGGCAAACACTTTTCCATGAGTTTGCCGTTTGTCTCACTTGGCACAAACTGTTACTCATCCTTGGCGAGTAGATAATTACAAGGCTTTTTGTTTCCCCAACTGGCTATGGCTTAATAATATTTCAGTATAAGTTTCTGAGTGAACAAGTCACCTTGTGATTTGCAATCATGCTGGCCATAAATCTTGGTCATAGGTTAGGAACAGACTTAAAAATTTGTCAGTAACTCATGTTATGCTATGATATCTCATTTGGCTATAATATGATAAAGTGTGACAGCTACAACCTGTGACTAATCACAGCCTCATACCGAAGGCTTCCTAGGTGGAGAGCAAGATTTTAGAGAGTTGAGAGTCTACCACATGAAAAGAAGCTGCTTTACCCATCAAGCAAAGTTTAGTTGCACATTCAGCTTCTGCTTTTTGAGGGAGGACAGAAATTACAGAAATGGCTCTGTGGTATTTGAGCTTTTTCTAGTTTCAGATTTCAAATGATTGATCATTGTAGCATTTCTGGATCAATATTCATATTTCCATTTTTCGGGCAGTACAAAACTGAGGTAAAGATACTTTTCAGTGTTGCTGTGGAAAATGCATGGAAGAGGTAAAATGAGGATGGATAGATAAATTGCTTGATTGGTAGTTCAGATATAATTCTGACTAGATTATCCACCTTTTGATCATTGGATGTAACAGACAGAAAGGCTAGTTTTCATATCAGAAATATGAGGTATGTAAGAATTTGACATCTAGCCTATCCTTATTGGCTTTCCTCTTTTCAAAGCCTAATGGATTGCTTCCTGCTAAAGCGTCTGCCAAAATGCATAAAAATATTTCAAATATCCAGAGGAGCTTCACATTCATTGATCAGGGTTTATATATTGATTTGTGGCTAAGAGAGGACCATACTTTCCACTTCTCTCTGTTGTAATGAAAATGGAATGTATGCTAATTTGAACTGAAAGCAGATATGTAATGGGTGAGGGTTGTTTTGGTGTTTTTGTTTGTTTTTTCCATTTAGGTCTAAGAATGTTGGTTACATTAAATCATGCTATTTATTAATGATTACAGTAATAGTTCAGACCAATCCTGATATTCCCTGAAGTCATCGTAAAATTAAAAGATATGTTTCAGAATCTTTGGTACCTGATTGTTAATTGTAGAAGTTTAAATCTGGATCTCCACCTGACAAAAAAGATAAATATTTTCAGGCTTTTTAAATTATACACGTGCACACACCCACACACATTATATATCACTCATCTGTTCCCTTGATAGGAATGTTTATCAGGCTCAACCTAAGGTGAAACAAATTTATATAGCTCTGTTCCATAGAAATATTTAATCTAAAAGAGAATGATACAAATATTAAGATATTAAGGACTTACAGAAAAATAGAAAGAAAAAATTTAACAAGTCCAAAAGTGAAATATGTGAAACTTAGGTTGTGATGAATTCCTGGGAGAGGTGAAATTTGTAGTATTTTTGGACAAATGATAGGGTAACAGCTTGGGGCTGGGAGCAATATTCCAGACATTCAGTTTTTTAAAAAGGCTTAAAAGTCAAAAGAGAGACTTTAGGAGGTAGAGAGATGACTGGCAGAAATGGACATTTAATAAAGGTAGCCTCTTAAAAGTGTAGAGAGCACTCAAGAGAGTAAGAAGACAAATTACATGAAGAGAAAAGGTAGCTTAAGAAGGCATTTGGTCAACCTCTTTATCTCTGGACAAGATAAAACCTAAGCTACCCCTTAAAATTTGGCAAAAACCCAAGTTCTTAAAGTTCTTTAAACTGGTTTTTTTCATTTGGCAGGTAATTGCAATAGTCTCACAGGTTTTGATCTTTCCTGATACGGTTTTTATCAACTGAAATCTTCTTACTATTATCATCTAAGCTTATTTTACAGGAAGAATGGAAATCAACAAATTTTGCAGGCTAATCCTCGGAATTCCTAGTTTTAAGAAAAGCTACACTTCCAACTCCTAAAATATGAACTCTAAATCAGAATTTTATGTGGTTTCAATTAATACGGAAGCCTTGTTTAGACCAAAAATACAGTGATCAGATATTACATTCTTCTTTCTTGTTTATCACTGCACTGCTAATCTTACTCTTCATTTTCGAAGATAATGTTATTTGCATAAATTGTTTTCTTTTTATTTGTATGTGACCAAAATTATTATGGTGAGATTCAAAATCCTTCTTCGTTTTACCCATCCGAAATGTATTCTTGATATAGCTGTTGGCATCATGTACGTCTTGAAAGATGCTGGTTTCTTTTTTGCAGCTCTGCTTTTACTTTTGTCATCCAAATGAAGAATATATTGGCCTTCAAATTTCTTTTCAAATTGTTTCACCTCAAATATTTGTTGAGTACCGGTTATGTGCTGGGTACTGTGGTAGGCCTTAGAGATACGAGAACTCTCATCTTTCATCTAGATGGCTGCAACAGCCCTCTCCATGGTTTCTCTGCCTTCGGAATAGCTTTCCTCCAACCTGTCTCCACTCCGCAATCAAAGTGAGCTATCCAAAGCAAAACTGTGCCATTCTACTTTTTTCAAATGGCTTCATTTTGGAGAGTCCAAAATGAAGTCTCAATACCTTACCTTGGTTTCCACGGTCCTGCACAATTTCCATTCTCATCCTGCACCATTTTACACATGGGCTCCAGACATACTAAATTATTTTACTTCCTTGAAAGCTCCACATGGTATCACTCACTTGAGATATGCTTGTTCCTTGGTTGCTTAATTCTCCTTCATTAGCCTAACTCCTAGTCATCTTCAAGTCTCAGCATAAAGATGACTTTTAGAGTAGCAGCTCTCCAGGGTTCACAATGTGGGTTGTGTAATGTCCTGTTGGGTTTCCCTGCTTTATACCTCCATGAGACTCTAACATACCCCAGTGTTAGTGTAATAGTCTACAGACTGCCATAACAAAATATTATGGACTGGGTGCCTTAACCAACAGAAATTTAGACTGTTAGTTCTGACATAGTAAGAGCTTAGTAAGTACTTTTGAATGAATAAAGAAGAATAAGACATAGTCTCTGCCCTCAAAAATCAATAAACCTAGCTTATTAATTAGACATTAGTAAAACTGGTTAGAATATAGCCTAGCGAACATGATTGTAATAGCATAAACAAAGCACCATTGGAAAGAATAATTAATTTATTATTCTGATCTAGATGGGGTAAAAGTGGAGTGGAGATCAGAGTCAAGACAGGTTTCCCAAAGGAGGTGATACTTGAACTAGGCCATAAGAAAAGAAGACATGTCTATTGCTTTGACTGTTGTTATAAATTAGGTTGGTTTCAAAAACAATCTGTGATAACATTTAAATTGTGTGATTCCAATGACGTCCTTGCGTTATGTTGTGTAGGCTGCTTATTTATGCTTACAAACCCAAACTATACAGCAGAATAGCCACTAGCCAATTTCGCTATTTAAATGTGAATCAATCATTGTTAAATAAAAATAAGCATTCAGTTAGTCACTCTAGCAACATTTGAAGTTCCTGACAGCCACATGTGACTACCATACTGGACAGTACAAATTATGGTACAAAACATTTCTGTCACTGCAGAAAACATTTTAAAAGCAATGCAGTCATTTTACTATTTATTAACCTTGTATTGAGCATCTAATATTTGCCTGATACTGTGTTAGATGGTGGTGTGTGCACAAGTAAATATGACAAAGTTCCTGGCTTCACAAAGCTCACGCTAGTGAATTGGCTTTGCTCTATTTCTGTAAATTGGCTTAAGATGAATTACATTTTTTTACTTGTGTAAACTTCAAAATTACTATCTTTAGGACTTTGTTACTTATAGCTTATTGAATTAGAAGTTTTTCAGATGCTCAGAAATCAGAAGCATAGCTATGAATGGAAGTTTGACAAAATCTACTCTTTATTGGGTATCCATTATGTGATCACCCTATGCCGAGTACTGTGAAAAATACAAAAGAAATATAAGACAAATTATCTTTTCTCTATGAGTTTATAAGTTAAATGAAATTTTGAATGTAAAACTGATTCATAAACCGTGAATATATTTATACTGTTAAAGTATAATTGGAAAGACTAGATTCAGATAAATTTAATGAGTGAAGAACAATATAACAGTATATAATCGAGTGTTAAGAGTATATACTAAAACTTAATTCTATGAAAATTTGGAGTTGAGAAAGAATAACATGAGTAAAATGGTTAAGGAAGGCTTTAAAAAAAAAGTGGTGTTAATAATGAATTATTGTGTTACCAGCGACAGAAAACCAACACAAACTGACTTCAGCAAAAAGATAAACTTTTTGACTTATGTAACTGGAAAGCTCAGTTGTCGACTTTAGACACAGGTGCATCCAGGGAATCAAATAAAGTCATCACCTTTTTCTCTCCTCTCCGTCTGCCAGCTCCAATTTCCTCCATAGCATCTTTAAGGAAGGTTCTCTCCTCCGGGTAGCAAGATGGCTACCAGGAACTCTAGGCTTATATCCCATTCTCTCAGCAGCCCCAGTGAGAGAAAAGCACCTATACCTAATTTGTTCTGCTTGGATCGTGTTATTATCTGTGAACCAGTCACTCTGACCATGAGAAGCCAATGCTGGGTTGCTCAGACCTAGGTCACAAACCCATCACAGGAGGGAGGGAAGGAAGTTCTTAGAATCAGGCAAGTATAACCCCATAAAGAAATTCCTGGAAATGTAATAAAATTAAAAACAGGCTGGGGATGGTGGCTCACACCTGTAGTCCCAGCACTTTGGGAGACAAAGGCAGGAAGATCACTTGAGGTCAGCAGTTTGAGACCAGTCTGGCCAACATGTTGAAACCCCATTTCCAGTAAAAATATAAAAATTAGCTGGGCGTGGTGGTGCATGACTATAATCCCAGCTACTAGGGAGGCTGAGGCAGGAGAATCACTTGAACGTGGGAAGTGGAGATTGCAGGGAGCCGAGATCGTGACACTGAACTCCAGCCTGGGCAACACAGTGAGATCCTACTTCAAAAAAAAAAATTAATATAAAATAAAACGAGGAAATACAAGAAAAACTGCAAAAGTCTAATTCAAATGAGGCTTTGAGGAAAATATCAAATTTGCTTTGATATTTGACAGGTGAGTTGGGTCTTCAGGGAAACGGAAGGAAAATAAATAAAGACACAGAGACCAGAATGAGTGTGCCATCAGCAGAGAATGAATTGTTTCATTACTTTAATAAATCTAATTTGTTAGATAGATCATCCTTTGATTCACCATCCTTACCAGACCCTGGGGCAAAATCTTTTGCAGTCTTGGCTTATTTACTTGATACAAAACAAAATGAAAGCAAGACAATAAGAAAACAATTGGTGAAATTCATATCTGCCCCCCTTTGTCTGACAGACTGCTTTTGTTTTTTATGTTTTCTATTTCCTGATTTGTATGTACTCTCTCGACTTCATATAACCAATTAGTGTGAATGTTTCTTACCAATACTGCCACCCATCTTCTGCCTTCCAAGATCTCAAAGAAAGGTTAATTCCTAAATATAAGTCCTTCTTACCAGTTGGGACCAGCCAAACCCCATAGCTCTAAAACATGACTCATGTTATCACAGATTAACCACAGCATATTGTGAAAGTTGTCAGAGCTGTCAATTTTTCTCAGGCACTTCAAAAGTCCAGTTCTGTTAATGACATTGAACACTTTAGTGAGGTTTATCAATACCACATAAACATCTCTTTGTTTTGATATTTGTTATATTTGGCATCCTACCCAGGGAAGGGAAATTAGAGTGCTCTGTTCCAAGCCTAGAAGAAAAGGGGATGCATTGTCTGTAGAAAATTTACAAACAATAATAAAGCAGGGGTTGCAATCCTAGTCTCTGATAAAACAGACTTTAAACCAGCAAAGGTCAAAACAAACAAACAAGGGCATTACATAATGGTAAAGGGATCAATGCAACAAGAA
>CAUYLG010070022.1:0-29056 GCA_963573385.1 Cacajao melanocephalus
GCTTGTTTGTTACTTTCATCTCTTATTCCTTCCTGTCTTCTTTGTTAAGCACAATTATTGACATAAAAGAGGTTTTTAATACCCATTTTTAGACTGCATTCTAGCCTGGGCAATAGAACAAGAATCCCGTTCTCTCTCCCTCTTTCTCTTCCTCTTTCTTTCTTTCATTCTTTTTTCTTTCTTTCACTCTTTCTTTCTTCTTTTCTCTCTTTCTAAAAAAAAAAAAAAATGATTGCATCACTGTATTCCAGCCTGAGTGCCAGAGTGAGATGCCATCTCAAAAAAAAAAAAAAAATGCTCCTGTGGGACAAAGATATATTGAACAGGACGTTTATTATCCTGATGTTTACAAAAAGTAGCAACTGCCTACCAGGCCAGCAATAGGGAACTGGTTAAATAAAACTTGTTGCTCATCCACAATGAAACCCTCTGTAGTTATTAAAAGTGATGATATCTATGAGCCAGCAATTCCTCTTCTGAGGATATACCCCAAAGAATTAAAAGCAGGGACCGGAACACATACTTGCATACCCATGTCCACAGCAGGTTTCACAATAGCCAAAGGAGGAGACAACCGAAGTTTCCATCAACCGATGAATGGATAAACATGTGGTATACACTCATGATGAAACGTTATTCAGCCTTAAAAAGGAAAGACATTCTGGCTCATGCTACGACATGGACGAATCTTGCAGACATTATGCTAAATGAAATAAGCCAGCCACATAAAGACAAAAGTTGTATGATTCTATTTACATGTAGTACCAAGAGTGGTCAAATTCATAGGAACAGAAAGCAGAACAGAATGTGGTACAGTACCCCCGCAACCTCATCCATGGGAGATATGTTCTGAGACCCCAGCAGATGCCTGAAACCACAGATGGTACAGAACTCTATATATACTAAGTTTTTTCCTTATACAGTCACATTGTATAGGGCAGGTAGTGTGTCCAGCATAGATACGTGGAACAGAGGGAGATTCACATCCCAAGCAGGGTGGCGCAAGATTTCATCATGCTGCTCAACATGGCATACAAATCAAAATTCATGTATTGTTGATTGCTGGAATTTCCCATTCAATATTTTTGGACCATGGTTGACCTTGGGTAACTAAAACCATGTAAGGTGAAATCTTGGATAAAGAGTGACTACTATATATATATATATATATCCAATGGAAGGGCTGGAGGGAAGGCATATGTGGAGTTGTTATTTAATGGGCACAAGTTTCCACTTGGGACGATGAAACTGTTCTGGAGATGGACAGTGCTAATGATTGTACATCATGGGTGTACTTAATACCACAAAACTGTACACTTAAAAACTGTTAAAATGGTAAGTTTTATGTTACTTATATTTTCCCACAATAAAACATGATACGAGTGTGTATTAACATGGAAACATGCTATGATGTGTTCATTATGGAAAAATACAATCCATTATGTTGTAATCCTATTTTCTATATGAATTTGCTAGCAAAAATATTGTAAGACAGGAATAAAAATTTAACCCGTGGCTCTTTCTGAACTGTGAGATTATATCTTATTTTCCTCTTTTTCATATCTAAGGTTTTCAAGGTTTCTATGATAGACAAATATAATAAAAGTATTTTCTTTTCTTTTTCTTTCTTTTTTTGAGATGGAGTCTTGCTCTGTTACCCAGGCTAGAGTGAAGTGGTGTAATCTCGGCTCACTGCAACCTCTGCCTCCTGGGTGCAAGCAATTCTTGTGCCTCAGACTCCCAAGTAGCTGGGATTACACATGTCCACAACCATGCCTGGATAATTTTTGTATTGTTGTTGTTGTTGTTTGTTTGTTTTGATATGGAGTTTCACTCTTGTTGCCTAGGCTGGAGTGCAATGGTGTGATCTTCGCTCACTGCAACCTCTGCCTGCTGGGTTCAAGCGATTCTCCTGCCTCAGCCTCCCAAGTAGCTGGGATTACAGCATGCGCCACCATGCCCAGCAAATTTTGTATTTTTAGTAGAGATGGGGTTTTTCCATGTTGTTCAGGCTGGTCTCAAACTCCCGACCTCGGGTGATCCACGCACCTCAGTTGCCCAAAGTGCTGGGATTACAGGCATGAGCCACCATGCCCAGCCCAATTTTTGTATTTTTAGTAGAGGCAGAGTTTCACCATGCTGACCAGACTGGTCTTGAACTCCTGACCTCATGTGATCTGCCCACCTCGGCCTCCCAAAGTTCTGGGATTACAGTGGTGAGCCACAGTGCCCGGCTAAAAATATATTCAATTAAAGAGAGAAAGAAAAATAAGAGATTGATTGGTGATTGATTCACTAGGGAGTAGAGTGAGAAATGGGCTGCGGAGAGAAAAAAATGGAAGCAGAAGAGCCAGTTAGTGGCCTCTGAGTGGGCCACTGATTCCTTCATTCAGCGCCTACTGTGGACAATGTAGCACTGAGAGGAGGCCATCTGCCTGCGTATTACTAAGGTGGAGGGAACAGTGTGCTGCCCCTATGGTCACAATTGTCATTGTCTATTCTTTACTGCGTGTTGCACGCCTATGACATGCCAGTCATTGGAGACACTGATTCTATCAATAGGAGTCCGAAAAGTAAACCACCAAGTGGAACGGAGTAAGGCATCTGTGGCTGAACAGGGTTGGCGGTACACACAGAGTGACAACAATGTCCCTGCATCACTGGTGTCTGCAGACATGCAGGCCGGGCCCAGGGAAGTGGGGCTCAGTGTTCCAAGCAGAGGGAACAGTGTGTGCAAAGGCTCAGAGGACCCAGAGAGCTTAGGAGGACATTACAAACAGAATCTGCAGGATTTCTGTCCTTGGAGACCTCACAGACCAAGCCAGATGGCTCTTTCTAGCCGGACATGGAGTTCCCCGTGGCTGCCACTGCAGGTTACCCTTCCAGCTGCCTCTTCTCTCTTGGTTTATAGAAGCCCATCTCTATGCTAGCTGCAATACATACAGTGTAGACTCTTTCCCTAGCCTCAGGGCATGAATATGACTGGTCTAAGTCAAACAGTTCCTCTTGTTTCCCTTTACTAATGATTACTGTAGGAACAGACGTAAGACCAGATTCTGGGTAATGGACCCTAAGAGGAACCCTACTAGGTGGCTTCTGATTAGGATTTCACTTCTGAATAAGAGGAAAGGGCTGCTACAGAAAAGGCTTGTTTTATATGTCTTCTTGCCTCCAGCCTGGGATGCTGTTCTAATGCATGGAGCTGTGGCAGCCAATGTGTGACCATGAGGGATAGGCCAGGAGAGTCACAGAGACAGGGCTCCGACACCCGAACACTGGAACTGCTAGACCATTCTTGCCATCGTCCGTCTCCAGTGTCTTGTCATATATGAAAGTTAAACGCCTTTGTTTTTAAGCCTCTCTTGAGTATTCAGTTCCTTGCAGCCAAATGAGTCTTAAGCAACATCCCTGCCTCAAAATGAGGAGCTAATGTGAGAGCTTCTGTTGCTCAGCAGCAAAGCCTGGGTCTCAAGGATCATCTGATCCCTAAAAGCCAAAATCACACCTACAGCAGCAGACCTCCACTGTGGCCTCTTGCACGGGTGAAGAAACACAGCCAGGAATGTCGTTTCCATTCAGCTCTCCTCATCATCACCATCAGTACTGATGAGCCAGGTGCAGCGCCGATTATGCCTGACATGCAGAGGAAGACGGACTGGCGGAGTCAGCCCTGCCCTCTCAAAACAAAGCACACTCGGTGGAAGATGCAGGAAACAAACAAACAAAAAGCAAAAGGAAATCTACCCAGATATTACCTAGTTCTGGTTGCTGTAGGGTTGAGGGCAGGGTGGGGAAAACAGAGGCAGCAGGGCAAGATGCCTGCAGTCTATCTCTGGTGCCCCCTGGCTTCCTGCAGCTCCCCTTCTCCTCTCGGATACCTTTTCCTAGCGGTAAAAGAGGTAAAATTCGTGAGGGCACAGCCAGCAGGCAGGGAGCTTGAGCCCTTGGAGGCAGATGGCGGGGGTGGGGTGTGGGGAGGGCAGAGCAGAGTAAAGCAGCGTGGGGTGAGCCCTGGATGTGTGGGTGCTGCCTGAGAGAAAAGACAGGAAAGCAGGCATTTTCCTTTTTCTGACTGTAGCATTCAGGCATTCCCTCAAGGGCAGGGCAGTGAAGGACCTCACCTGTGCACCTGGGGGAAGGCTGCCAGGTTTACTCTTTGCTTTTATTCTCATGATGCCCTGTCTTGCTCAGATACCCTCAGTGGCTTCTGCTGTCTACAAAATGAAGCCCAATCTCTCTAGCTTGTCTTCCACAATTCATCCCACCGCCCCAGCCTCATCGGCCACTTGGCTCCAACATGATGCAAAAAGGCCAAAGGCTGGCCTGAACACCCAGGCACTCAGGCAGCCAGGCAGCCCACGAAAAACCCGAAGTCTGCGTCCAGGCCTCCTTTGTTCCCCTCTTCCTCAGGCTGGACATATCCCTCCACAGGGAGCTCCTCAGGCCTGTGCATGTGTATGTGCGTGTGAGACAGGGTCTGGCTTTGTCACCCCGCCTGGAGTATAATGGCACTGTCTTCACTCACTGCATTTCAGGCCCCTAAGTAGTGGGACCACAGGTACATGCCACCATACCTGGCTAATTTTTTTTTTTTTTTGGTAGAGATGTGCAAAGGCTCAGAAGACCCAGAGAGCTTAGTAGGACATTACCCAGGTTGAGCTCAAACTCCTGGGTTCAAATGATCCACCTGCCTCACCCTCCCAAAGTGCTGGGATTACAGGTGTGAGCCACCATGCCCAGCCTCCCCAGGCTTTCCAAATAGTTCATCAGTGAACACATGTCTGGGCTGAGTGCGGTCAGGAGCCCTGATGGAGCCAGGGCCAAGCATTCATATCACTGAAAGCCATTAGTCACAGGACCCAGACCCAGGGAGCAGGAGCCCCTGCAACCACTGTAGCTTGCTCGAGCTCAGCGGCCTGGGCCCCATCACTCTCCACCGAGGCTGAGGGAAATCTCTTGACATGCACAAAGGACTTCCAACTCAGAAACAGCAAGGTCCTGAAGGATCCTTTCCTTTTAGGTTGTTGTCTAAAGTGGCATATAGGGGTTTTGTTAGCACAGACAAAAAGCCAGGCCCCAAATTACACCTCTCTCGCAGCTGTTGGGGCAGGGAGGGGGAATCCCATTCTAGAGCTTCTTAGTCTTTAGCTAATAATTCCATAGTCAATCAATCAATCAATCAAGTTCTGTGTGTATGAGTGGTGAAAGTCTCTTTCATCCTCTCTTGCTGCAAACATATAGGGTTTGGCCAGGCATGGTGACTTACATTTGTAATCCCAGCAATTTGGGAGGCTGAGGTGGGCAGATCACTTGAGCCCAGGAGTTCAAGATAGGCCTGGGCAACATGGAGAGACCCTATCTCTACAAAAAGAACAAACATTAGTCAGCCGTGGTGATGTATGCCTGTAGTCCCCGCTACCGGGGGGGGGGTGGTGAGATGGGAGGATCACCTGAGCATGAGGAAGTCGAGGCTGCAGAGACCTGAGATCACACCATTATACTCCAGCCTGGGTGACAGAGTGAGATCTTGTCTCATGAAAAGGCAAAAACCAAACAAACAAAAAAGCTACAGGGTTTGATAGAAATAGCACAAGCTTAGGACTAAGACAAATTTGGGTTCAAAATTGGCCCCAGATCTTCTACAACATGTCTAACCAGCATTCAAAACTATCAAGGTTATCAAATACAGGAAAAGTCTGAGAAACTACCAGAGTCTAGAGGAGTCTATGGAGACATAATAGCTAAATGCAATGGGGCATCCTGGACAGTGCCCTGGCATAGAAAAAAAGGACATCAGGGAAAACTATAGAAATCTGAATAAAGCATGGACTTTAATTAACACTAATGTATTAACATTAGTTTACTAATCATGACAAATGTTCCCCACTAATGTGAGGTGTTAAGAGTAGAAACGGCATGGAGTGTAGGGGGACTCTCTGTAACACCTTCATAACTATTCTATAAATCTAAAACTGTTCTAAGATAAAATGTTTATTAAAAATATAATAATTTTATTAGTCTCTTCTCACATTGCTATAAAGAACTGCCTGAGACTGGGTAATTTATAAAGAAGAGAGGTTTAATTGGCTCATGGTTCTGCAGGCTGTATAGGAAGCATGGCTGAGGAGGCCTCAGGAAACTTACAATCATGGTAGAAGGTGAAAGGAAGGAGTCATCTCTTATATGGCCATAACAGGAGGAAGAGTGAGAAGCAGGAGGGGCTACACACTTTCAAACAACCAGATCTTGTGAGAACTCACTTGGTATCACAAGACTGGCAAGGAGGAAGTCCACTCCCACGATCTAATAACCTCCCAACAGGCCCCTCTTCCAACATTGGGAATTACAATTTGATATGAGATTTGGGCAGGAACACAAAATCCAAACCACATCAATAATGGCAGTAATAATAAAAGCTGATCCCAGGCACTTAGTGGTAAGACTTCGGGCAAATGACTTCCCTTCCCTAAGCCTCAGTTTCTTGTTTATAAAATAAGACAACAGTATCTGACTCATGGGGTGGTGTGACTACCGAATAATGCAACACACACGAAATGCCCTAGCACAATGCCTAGCATGCAACTGACAATCATTAGACAAGTCTTTTTAAAACCCCAACCAAAAAATGTATTTTTGATTTATTAT
The DNA here is from genome assembly GCA_963573385.1 of Cacajao melanocephalus. Lineage (NCBI taxonomy): Eukaryota > Metazoa > Chordata > Mammalia > Primates > Pitheciidae > Cacajao > Cacajao melanocephalus. The sequence goes on from CAUYLG010070022.1 coordinate 6,646, forward strand.
AATAACAAATAACTAGTCAAAATTCTAACTTTTTTAGTTTTCCCCCAAATGTTCTTTATGGCTTTAAAATATATATCGTTTTGTCCCAATTCCAAGATTCATGCTTTCTATTTCATTGCCAGGCCTCTCTATTGCCCTTTTTTCTAAACGATGCCCCGCCCCCACCTTTTTTTTTTTCTTGTCATAACATTGACACAAAGTTAAACCGGGTACTCACAGGAGGCAAAGAACAGAGCTCCCCATCACAGCCGTGGTATAAGTGGGGCTGAAGACTGGCTCGAGTGATGTGCCCCCCTTTCACTCATGTGACTGCTGGTTACGTCAATTGTGCCCAGGTCCGGGACGGTCTTCTCTGTGCCAAGCATTTTGCTGAGCCCACTGTAAACACTGCCTCCACACCTCTCAGCAACCCAATCAGTCAAGATTATTATTATGCCTGTTTAACAGATGAGAAAACTGAGGCTTGGGCCAGCTCAGTAACCAGTCCTACAGCAGTCATCAACAGAGCTGGGACTTGAACTTGCCTACAAACTCATGCTCCTTTCCCTACACCACAGTCCCTGCTTCAAGGAGTCCCCACCTACAGGAATGGACTAGCACAGAAACAAGCAATTCAACAATACAGTGACATCAGTGCCATGACACAGCTCACAGGAGAGAAACGGGAACCACCAGAAAGGAAACCCGTCTTGGGGTGGCCAGAAAGGCTTCCCGGGGGATGTAGCATCCTGCCCCGCAGTCACACAGTGGATAGGCTGTCATCAGAAGGGCACAGGTGCACAGCGGACGAGGCTGGAAAGGAGGTGAGCACCAGGTCAAGGAGGGTCCTGAACATTTTCACTCATTCTTTTATTTGTTCATTTGTTCATTCAACAAATATTTACAGGGTTTCTTCTAAGTACCAGGTCTATTGCAGACACTAAGAAAACAGCAGAAAAGAAACAGAACAAAAACCTCTGGCTGTGTGGAACTTAATCTAACAGGAAGAGACAGTAAGCAAATAGGTAAGTAACAGAGATGGCAATAAGTGTTGCAGAGAAGGATGGAGCAGAGAAAGGGACAGGGAATGCCTGGGGACAGAGGGATGTGATGTGGGAAGGCCTCAAAAGACATTTGAGTAAACAGCCGAAGGAGGAAGGGAACTGGCTGTGAGAGTGACAGGAGAATATTCCAGGCAGAAGACGTTGAGCTAACAGGTGAGACTTGCTTCTGGGTCCACTGCAGGGCAGCACATGGTGCTAGGGGGGTAGCATGAGGGAGGGAGGGAGGGAGGAAGGCCAGTGCAGTGCGGTGCTCAGGTGTGCACCTGCCGGAAGCCACAAGCTTGGGGATGGTACAGGAGGTGGCAGCGAACTAATGAGCCAAAATGATTCCACAGGTGGGGTGCCCATGTGTCTGTGGCAGGAGCTCAGAGCTATTCTCATCCCCACTAAGGACTATGAAAAGGAGAATTTGGGACACAGCAGGCAGGGCCTTGCAGTCCCCATCAAAGCAGATGGAGAAGTCCACCTACCTCAACTGTGCATAGGGCCAACACTGCAGAAGCTACCACTGACCTGTCATCTAGGCCACAGGACCCCCCCCCCCCCGCCCAACTACAGAGCCCTGACAGCCGGCCTGGGGACACAAGGAACAGTAATGAACCCCCAAGCCCCTCTGGGACCTCAGCTATGCAGATACATTTCATCTGGCAAGTTACTTAATGTTTCCAGTTCTCCATTTCTTATTTGTAAAATGGGGATAATCACAGCACCCAACCCTTAAGAAAGACTAAATGAGTTAATATGTGTAAAGTGTTCATAACACCATTTGCACGTAGCAGGAGTTCAGTAACTGTCAGTGTCTGTCATTATGAGTGTAGTTGTTATCGCTGCTATCATCACCATCACCATCGATAGCAGTCCCTAGCTACATCCTTAGTCTACCCAGACATTTCCAGTACCATGGGGGAGGAAAAAGAGAAAAAGAAAAAGTGCCCCCCACACCTCCCCCTAGATTGCAGGCCCCCTCCACTGCCCTCTCCTTTCCCTCCAATCTGCATCCCCTCCTTTTCTCTGGGTTAATTTTGTCTTAATCTTTTCTTTGGATTCATCCTGGTGCCGATGTAACACATCCATAAGTACATTAACAGCTCATTAACTGCCACAAACTAATACATTTTATCTCATGTCAGGCCACGTCTAATCAATGGCCATAATAAATGCAACTCCATTCTAATAAGCTTCTGCACTTTCAGAACATCTTTCGTCCAAGGCTTTGCTGACATCCTGCGCACCCCAAAGAAAAGGTGGTATCTTGCCAGGTTGTAGTATCTTGGCATGTAATAGCCATGAAAGCCCTAATGGGATATCTGTCTGTAGACATGCCTTATCTCTCAGCTTGAAGATCAAGTGAGGCCCAGAGAGGAGAAGCAAATTTCCCAAGGTCACACAGCAGGTTGGCTGCCAACCTCAAATGAGGAGTTTCCAAGCTACCATGTATTAAGCCCTTAACACCATGAGGCATTTAATACTCATAATCACCCTAAGAGCAGGTACCATTTATACCTTCACTTTACAGATGAGGGCACCATGGTTTGGCGAGGTTAAAGGACTTGCCCATGGTCTCTAGGATGAGGCCGAGGAGACTGACCTTCACCACCATGTGATTTTCTAAAAGTTTCTCCATCAAGGAAAGGAGAGGAGGGACAGGAGGAAGGTTTACTTTAGCCCAACACAAACTGAGATCTAGGAACATGGACCCTGAGGGCCACAGAGATGAAGCTTCAGGAAGCCGACTCTTGTGTTTATTTGAGATGCTTGTTGGGTTTCCACAGTTGCCTCTAGGGGCTCTTTCTGGGTCAGCCTGACAGAGGTGGGTTCCAGATGGCAAAGGACTTAGCCGTCTTTGTACCAGCAATTTGCTGCCACAAATTCATTAAGAGAGACACATAATCGACACCCCCCTTTTGTTAAATTGCAGTGGGCTCTGTGTTACTGGTGAAAATGTCCACATCCATTAATCGAGTGCTCCTAGAATTAGCGGGGATGGGAAGGCCTCCCCCAACTGGTATGGAAACCAGCACCTTCATGTTTATACCAATTCCCCACCCACACTTTGCAGAAGGAATTAAACAAAAGTCAAAACCTACTTCAGCCAGGTTCCTGACACAGTAGGGATTTGCTCTCTGAACTACTGGGATGTCCTGAGTCATCCTGACCATGACCCTGTCTTCCAGCCCACCTGTACCCCAGTCACTCATGGGAGGGTCCCTGTAAGGCCACCAACACCCAGGCCCGCAGAACAGACCCAAATCCATTCCCAGCCACTGTGTATGTAAAACGTCAGCTTTGTCCAAGCGTGCCTTTACTCACACGGCAGACAGGCCTAATGGGCCAGAAGAGATTTGTTAGGCTCTCTAGATCCATCATAATCTGTGTTTAAAGGCCCCCAAATGCCCATTTAGACAATCCACATTTTCTAACAGCCAGTAAATACTCTGGGACCGGGTCAGCATTTTTAAAGGTCCTTAAATAGCTCATTTGCATAATCCATATTTTCAGAGCCCCTAAGCATTCATCCTCCCTATGTAATCTCAATCTTTATTATGTGTGAGGAAGAAAAGACTCCAAAGGAGTGTAGCCGCCCTTCACGCCCCTTCTGGGAAAATTGATTGTTTTAAAAATGACCACATTTTCAAAAGCAGGCACAGAACCAACCACGGAGAGTATCTAAAGGAAAACTGTTAACCTGTGCAGGCCTGTGAATGGTCTTTCCTTAACGGCAGGAAAACCCTCTGTGGGCTCCCCAAGGACACTAATTACACAACAGGCGCTGCAAACACTTCCAGTAAGGTTGGTGCCTCCCCTCTCCCAGGGGTTCCCTCCCGGAGGCCAGGAGCTGCAGGCATGTTCCCCCAACAGCTTTTCAGCAGCACCTTCCTAGGCTTCATCTCAGCTCAAAGTCTTCCCTGGGGGAAAGGAAAGGCAATTTGTTAACACAATGTAGGTCTCAGGATTGCGGAACACTCAGCGCAGATCTGGGGCAAAGCCTTTGCCTCAGGAGTAACAGCAGGGATCTTCCTTTACTCATGAGTAAAGACTCAGAAGACCATGAGAAAAAGCCCTTTTGGGACCACCAGGACCCCAAACCTCAGCATCACGCAACATACTCATGTAACAAACCTGCACACGTACCCCCTGAATCCAAAATTAATAATTGAAAAGATGAATCCAAGGCAAGAAGGACCCACACTGCTGCCCCTCCACTGTCTCAGAGAGGAAAACTATGTCTTCATCAGAAGGTTATCCAAATTCCAAACCATCTTCAGCCACATGCAAAATGCAGATCGTCCTTGCCAACGCGAAGCTGAGCCGAAGAAGCAGACGCGAGAGCGCAGGGGCTGATGATTCTGTTCCCTCGGATTTCCAAACAGACAAAATTCATCTACACCAGGGAAGTCAGGGCCTGGGTTGGGAGGAGGCGCTTGGGGGCGCCTCTGATCGCGTGATCTGGGTGCCCTGCACCTGGCTGTGTTCACTCGGGAAATGCTGTGAGCTGCACTTTTTTTTTTTTAAGTAACCCAAATTCTTTTAGTTCCAGTTTCAACTTCCTTAGCATCGCTCTGAAATCCTCTCATGCTGCACTTTTATTTTTACCCTTCTGAGCACATCCGGGATGCCCAACTCTCTGGAAAAAGGGATTAATTTTTTTTTTTGGTCCAGATTTTTGAGATTATTTAGGAACAGTTTATGGGAAGGAGAATATTTATAGCAACAAGGACGTGCCTAAATGTGCTGGAGGCTTCTTTGCCCGGAACTCCCACATCTGCTAGAAATCATCACTCCCCACCTCAGGGAGGGACCTTGAAGAGAGTTGGGGGAAGAGAGAGGGGGGCGCCAGCAGAGAAACCCAGCCCGGTCTGGTCAAGGGGATGAGTGTCTGAATCCAGGTGCTTTGGGCTTCTCTGGTCTCAGGCAGGCAGCGGGGCTGGCTGTGGTCAGGACCCAGAGCCCCCCACTGGCTGAGCTCAGAACCAGAAGGAACAAGGGAGCAGCGAAAGCTGGGGGCGGTCGCCGGGAAAGAGAGGCAGGGAGGGAGATGAAGGTGAGAAGTGGGAGGGGAAAGAGGGAAACGGACTCGGACTCGGACTAGGGGTGGGCTCGGCGTATCTAGAGCAGTCCACGGATGACGCTGAGGCTCAGCGGGGAAGTGCTGTGCCCGAGGCGCCCCAACGGTGGGCGGCGGTGCCAACTCGGACCCACGCTTCTCTCCAAGTCTCGACTCCTGCGAAGGACGGGGCTGCAGGGCGGGCTGGGTTTGATCCGCAGACCCCACCCCGCTAAAGCCCCGCACCCTGTCTGCGCTCCCTGCACTGTTCCACTGCGCGCCCAACCCCGCCCGAGCTAGCCAGTCGTTCCCCCTCGGCGCTCCGCCGTTACCCCCTCGCCAGCCGGACCAAAAGCCCAGTCCCCAGGCGAGACAGTCCTCCCCGCACCCTGACGCTGCCGTGCGCCGGGGGCCTCTGCGTCCTTTTGCCCCGCGCTCTGGATGGGGACGGTCTGGATGGGGACGGTCGGGGCTCGCCGCTGCGGGTGACTAGCGCGCAGGGCTGAGGACCCTGGGGGAGTGTGCGCTGGGGCGCAGTGCCCTAGTGCCATACGGCACGTGGGGCGCATGGGGAGTTGCGCAGCTCAGGGGGCGGGGTCTCTCGCGGCACTGGCACCAAGCTCGATCCTGAGCCCGCCGCTCCGAAGCAGGGAGCGCCTTCACCCACGCTTCCCTCCCACCCTCCCCGCCGGGCTATCACCCGGAAGCCCCCATTCGCTCCCGGACAGCGCCGCCCTCAGGCCGGCTGCAGCGCGGGCCTTTGGCAGGGGGCGGTCCATGGCCCCGCCTCCTCGACACTGCTGCTGATGATGTCACCGCGGCCCCCGCCCCTGCAGTCAGCTTCGGGGAGCGTCCCGGCCTGCAGTGGCTCCCCAGTTCCTCCTTGCCCAGCTTGGAGCTGGCTCGTCGCACCACCTCTTCTCTCCCTGGCCAGCTGAGCCCAAAAGGCCTCTCCTGTTTTTTCCAGTTCCTTTCTCACTTTCACCCCCTCGGAGACCCTCCGCCACCCAGATCTTCAGCAAGCAACTCACCTTTCCTTTAGATAGACAGGATAGAGATAGATTAGACAGTAGATAGAGATTAGATGGATAGATTAGAGAGACTGATAGATGATAGATGTAGATGACAGAGATTTGCATACAAATAAATAGATCATAGATAGATGATAGATTGAACATAGATGGATGATAGATTGATATGGATGACAGATGGTTGAATAAAGACATAGTTATAGATAATAGGCATAGAAGATAGATACATATAGAGGAGGGAGATAGATGGAGACGACATATAACACCGTAATACGTATAGATAGGCCACAGATAGGTAGGCAGTAGGTAGTTAGGAGTTAGATGGACAGATATACATACAGATATAGGTATATGTCCTGAAGGGACAATCCAGACCCCTGGCCCGCCAGGACAGTACCCAGGCTTTGGCAACCTCCTCGATAGACGGCAGCTTAGCCTGAAAACGCAAGTGGTGGCTGCAGGCAGTTTGAGCACAGCTCCAGGGCTGCGGGCTTGCCTGCAAGTAATACCAGACCTTTGTCCATTCTTTCAAGCATCCGCCAAGCCTGTTGCAGCTGCCCGTGGCACCCAGAGACCCTGGGCCTGCTTGAGAGGTGCTGGCATTCTGGTGGGCATCAGTGACATCCACACAGAGCCTCAACTGATCCATGTGGCAGGTGCCCCAGGAGAGGGCAGGGAGGTGTGCTGGGAAACACAGGAGGGGCTGGCATTTGACCTGGGTCTTGAGGACGGGCTGAGGTCCCCAGGAGAACAAAAGCCACGTCAGTCAAAGGCACTAGTAGGCACCCATAGGAATAGAGGGCCTGGTCCCTCCTGGGCCAGGAAGCAGATTGGTGAGGATGGATCCCAGGACCCTGAGATGATAGTGGGTGCTGGGGTGGTGCTTGTGCTCAGAGAGGAGGAAAGCTGGCTGAGGCCGGGCTGAGAGGGGTCCTGAGAGCCTGTCTATTTCTCCTGCTCTCATCTGCTCTGTTATACCTGTCCCCAGGCACCTGAAATGACAAAGGTGCGCCCCCCCACCCCCCCTCCCCAATCCTTGGGGCCAGGACTTCAAACCTGTACACACGTCACAATCCCAGAGTCAGCCAGCCCTCCCCTTCAGGAGCAGCTCTGGATGTCGAACGGTTGCGCTACTGTCGGAAGCCCCTCCCTCTGTCTGACCTGAATCCACCCACCCACCCAGGGACAGCCTCCCCCTCAGGGTGACTCAGCCCTGGGCTCCCAACTCCCTCCCTGCCACCAGCTAAGACTGTAACTGGTTACCATAGAGACCTCAAGGAGCCCAGTTCATACCTCTCCTTCCTGATGAGACCTGGATGTCTAAATTGCTCCTGAGATGAATGCTGTGCACAGCTGCTCACCTGCAGAGGTATTTGACAGGCAGCATTCTAGCGCCTTCCTCCCCTGCACAAACTCAGGAAGGGAGCAATGGCAAGAGAGGGAGGCCAGACGACAGACACCTCCAGCACTGGGCCTCTGGGCTACCACTTCCCTCCATAAGATGGGGTCCCCAGTAAGAGGGGGACAAGGACATGAAGGCAGGAGCTGAAAACTACCAGAGAAGTTTGGTGTCCCTAGGAGAAACCACAGGTCATACCAAGATTTTCCATTCTTCTCGGCCATCTTCGAGAATGCACTTGGGAGAGATGGATGCTTATTTGTGAAATGTCGTTCTCAGCAAGTTTTACACACACACACACATACACACTCACAGAACACCAAAAGATTCTTCCTGAAGCATGGTCCATTAAGCTCCTGCCCTAAACCATCAATAGCTCCCCATTGCCAAAAAAGAAGACCCAAACTCCTTGCCCTGACCTCAGCTTCTTTCTCCCTAGCAACCTTCCTTGCTGCCCTTAAGAACTCCCATTCCACTCTGCACGCCATACTCTCAGCAGACCACCTCCTGCTTCCCAAAGGCACTCTGTCTTTCCTGTCACCACGCTCTTCTGGAGCTGACCCTCTGCATGGGCTGCTTAACTTCATGTCTACTTCCTCAAGCTCAGCCCCAATCCTCAGGCCCCCTCACCCTACTCCTACCCCCAGTTAAAATTTCGCTCCTCCTTCCTGGCTGCACTTTTGGAGTCCTGTTGAACAGTCTGCCATGCACCACTGAGACTTACGTGTGTCTGTCATCTCCATGGCCTGGGGCCCCTAAAAGGCCAACATATTTCATTCACTTTCATGTCCCTTCACCCTTCATAGGGCCTAGCATGGGGCCAAAAGCCAATGTGAACTGCATGGCAGTGATCCATCCTCCCTCTCCTCTCTCACCTGCTTTCTAAGATCTTCACCAAAGATGAGTGAGGAGACCGTGGATGGGCAGACCCTTCATATCCACCCAGGGAAGCCTCTATCCCAGTAAAGACATGTGACTACAAGAGCAGGGCAGCTGAACCCTTTGCCTCTGGACTTCGGGACCACCCACTGTCACTGTTCTTCTTCCATCCCAGCTCTCCAGAGCTGTGATTGGCTGGAGGGAGGTTGGCTGCTGGGCTGCCTTCTCTGGGGATGGAGACTGGAGCCTGGCAACAGGCACAGGAGGCAGGACTCAGGAACAGGCTGCTAGAACGTGCAGGTGACATTCCCGCTGAACCCAGGCCCAGGTCCAGGCTTCAGCTTCCACCCAGAGGTGGTGTGAGCAGTGTGGCAGCTGGCTCTGGCCGCCAGCACACAGTGAGCTGAGGCTGCAGGGCCATAACCCTGACAGGCCCCAGCCTTGCCTGCAGACACAGCCCTCAAAGACAGAAGCTAACACAGTTAATTGGTTCCAACCTTCAGCTAAAAGTAGGAGCATTGATCAGGCACCCATGAGGCTCAGAAGCTGTGGCCTCTGAGGATGCTGTACTTCCGTGTTAGCTCGAACCCAGAAAACAGAAATCCAATCAGAGATGCTCACTTCCCAGCCGGGCCAGAGCACAGCAGAGAGGCAGCGGACTATAAATAGTAGAGGAACCACCAACGAGAATCTACCGGAGAGGAGGGATACGGCCCTTTTCCCCAGACATGAATGGTATGCCTCTCCAAGGAACAGCGGGGCTCATCAGAGCAGACGACAGGAGATGGTGGGCTCATCCCCATCCACCCGAGGCCCAGTCCCCTTTCCCTGTCGGTGAAGGGCTTGCCTCTGCCCAGACTCCGTGGAGCATGGGGACTTACAGGGCAGGCATAGGATGAGGGGATTTCAAATAAGGGTCTTGGGAGTTGAGTTCAGGCTCTCGGTGGCGCCAGGGCTTGGCCGGAGTTCATATGATTTCAATGCAGGAAGCTGACACCAGCTGTGCACCTGGACACAGAAACACAAGCCCACTCTCCTTTCACTCAGCCATTCCTCCAGGAATTCATCCATCCATCCATCCATCCGTCCATCCATCCATCCATCCATCCATCCATCCAAATATCTAGTTATTCAAGCATTCATTTGACAAATAAGAATTGAGTCCCAGTGATGTGGCACGCCCTGTGCTAAGTTCCTTGTGACTTCACCTGTAAACGGTGCTGGTTCTGCCTGTACTTCAAGGGTGCCTGTACCAATCCAGCAAGGAAGGAAATGCCAGTGTGCTTGCACTTGGGAAGTGTCACACATGTATCGGTGAGTTGTGGTTTTGACAGAGAGAAGCTTTTGGGTGCTTCCAAAAAAGGAACACTCCAGCCCCTAAGAACTTCCTTCCCCTGTTTGGTCCTCAAAATCTCAGCCAAAAAGCCCCTGATTGCCATTCATGGGCTAAGGCTTCTTAGGCCAGCTTTGAATTGTTCTGCCTTGTTCCTAAGGTTTAGAATATAATTTTTGAGATCCTTCCTGAAGTATGCTTCCTCCTGGACTTGTGTGCACTTGGGCAGCTCAGGTGACCTCTCTGTGCAACAGTTTCCTCCACTGTAAAATGGCGATGACATGAGTAACTATCTCTTAGAGCTGCTGTGAGGATCAGAGAGTCAACATATGTGAAGTGCTTAGAATAGTGGCTGGCACAGAGTAGGTACTATCTAAGGGTGACCTTAGGAGACGGAGATGATTCAATCTGCCCCGGGAAATGGGGATTCAGGCTCATGTTTTACAAAGGGACCTTAGACGTCTTATGAGACAAATGCTTCTGGCTTGAAGATACATCAAGCCCTAGTCTCCCGAGATCTTGAACCATCTCCATACAACAGCTGCCCTGGGAAGGAGCCTTGGGTTCCTCTCACAGTCTCAGACCAGAAACTCTGTGTCCTAAGACACTGCACCTTCTTATAGGAAGGCACTGCAGGTCTCAGAGGGAGCGGAAGAGTTATACAGAACCCGTCTTCCCTCTTCCCACAATCATGTGGGTAAAAAGCTTGTATTTTTCCAGAACTTGGAGTAGAACAAGGGGTACAGCTAAAGGGATGGACTGCTGAGAGTTTCTAGATGCTGCTGGATTCCATTAAGTTCCACTGGATTAAAGATGTGCTTGGTCTATAAACCCATTGGCAGAGATGCTGCCTTGTTTAAGTAATGGTTCACATTCATAACACAAACATAAATGGATAGTTATTTCTTCAGAGCCCGGCACAATTCATTGGTAGCTTCTAGCCTTCTGTTCCTTTCAAGCAGAAAACAGATCCAGCTCAGAGTAGTGGCTGGGTCTGCTCAGGACCCAGGAGCCCAAAGTCACACAGGATTCCAAAAGCTCCAGAGTCTGCAGAGACTTTGCGGTGAAGCTCGTCAGAGATCATGACTGCAATATATTCTTAGGGCTTCTTTTCATCCATTCAGCGTCTCAAACGTTCCTCTTCACTTTCCTGCTTCATTCATCTGTGCTAAGACTGACTTAGCCTCCTGAGATACTAATGTGATAAGACATAATTCCTGCCCTCAAGGAACTTTAGGGTAAGCCTCTCTCCCTGACCTTAGCTTCTTGAACTTGGCCTTGTTCCATAGGAACCCCTTTCATCCTGCCTACCTTCCTCCCATCATCATTGCTGGCTGGTACCAGCTGCTCACTTCTGTTTCCAGCGGCATTTCTTTAGCCTCTGTCCCCAGCTGAGCCCTCGACTGCACACTGCAGAACACAAAGGGGAACAAACAAAGGCACTGGCCTGAAGGAGTTCATGGCCCACTGGGGAGCTTTTGCAGAAATGTAACCAAAACAACCCCTGCCCTGGAGAGCTTTCAGTCCACAGACAGTGCGTCCTAGATAGAAAGGTGCCCTCTCTTAAAGAGGTCCAACTCTTCTCACTCATGTAACTATGGTACATAACAGACAGTAGGTGCCAGTAGCACAAACAGTTCAGAGAAAGATGCCGCAGAGCAGTGTCGCCTTAGCATCACTAGGAAAGGTGCACGGGCTGTAACCAAGCCCTGCTGCTCCACGTGGATGATCATGGCTATTGCTAGGAGAGCAATTTTACATGTGGACACAAGTATTTGTGCTCTGCCTGCAGTGACCCAAAACTCTCTTGCTGATCAAACATGTCCAAGTAGTCCCTCTGGGTCCCAGGCAGACGGCCCAATCCAAGTAAGAGACCACATGATGACCTTAAACCAACACCACAAGTTAAGTGTTAGACACACGCATGGGACAAAGGCTGGGTATCAGAATCCCAAACTCAGTCACCAGAGGATGGATGAAGCGGGGAGCGGGAGCAGGGGAGAATGCCACCAGTGGCTGGATGAAGCGGGGAGCAGGAGCACAGGAGAATGCATGTGCTTCCACTGGTGTCATCTTTTTCCATCCTTCCGACCCACAGAAGGGTGACATTATTCCCCTCTTACAGATGCAAACGCTGAACTTCAAAGTGGTTATTTTGCCCAAGGCCGTGTGATTAGTAAGTAGTAGAACCAAGACTCAAGCTTTTTATTTCTAAAGCTGAGGCTTTTCAACTACACCACGCAGACCTACAAAAGTGGAGATCATTTCCACTGTTTTATTTGTTATGAATATTTCGTTGGTCAATGTTAAGTTCCTCAGGCACCTGTGTAAGGTCCTCCATGTCCCAGGCCAGGAGGCCAGGGCTCTAACTCAAGGCCATGATCCATAGAGGAAAGGCGGCCCCTCCCTCCTTCCCCAGCCGCAGCAGGGCTGGTACTGCAGTGTCAGCATTCCAAGGTATCCGCCGAGGCAATTTCAGCTCCAATTTGCTCAAACTCCAGACCAAAGGCTCCGTCTCAGCCTCTGATGTGCCAAACAAAACCAGAGACAGGAACTTGTCTCAATCACTGAGTCAGCTGGCAGTGAGAAAATGCTCAGGCGAAGAGCCAGGGAGGGTCCTCCCTCCATGTCCCCATTTCCTAGACTGCACTGTCCCCTGCGTTCCCTGTGTTTTCTGCACCAAGGGCAGCTCCCAGAGCAGGTACTGGAACCCTCTGCAGATCCCAGACCCTGCTGTGCCCTGGAAGCAGTGAGGTACCTCATAGGCTCCCGCAGTCATCTGAGGCTGATGGCCTGGTGACCAGTTTGACAAACACTGCAAGGGTTGCAGGGTGCTAGGTTGGGCAGATGAGTGCATGGGTGTGCATCCCTCCTATGAATGAGGTTGCCTTTTTTTTTTAAGAGACGAGATCTCTGTCACCAGGCTGGGGTGCAGTGGCACGATCACAGCAAGAAATGCTCCTACCTCGGCCTCCTGAGTAGCTGAAACTATAGGCAGTGCCACCACACCCACCTAATTATAATTTTTATAGAGATGGCGTCTGGCTGCATTGCTCTGGCTGTTCTCAAACTTCTGGGCTCAAGTGATCCTCCTTCCTCAGCTTCCCAAAGGGCTAGCATTACAGGTGTGAGCCACTATGCCACCTGGGACTAATTTCTAAAGAGGTATTTTCTATCTTAGAATCTATAGTATCCACTTGAGGAGGGGGCTGGTGAGAGGTAGCATAAAAGTCTGGCCTGTCTTCCTTTATTTCGTGCTAAGGAACCCCACAGCAAGAGGCTGCTAACTCTGCTTTTAGCAGGGCTAGGAGCAGATTCTTTCCACTGGCTCCACGAAGGGGCCTCTTCATGAGGACCATTGCTCCCTTGCCACTGGGCCCCCTGCAGTACTGACTGTCCCATTCTGAACTCTGTGTCTGTCTACGCCTGTCTTTATTACCAGGGTACAGTTTCCTTCCTCAGCTCGGTGGATTGGTTGCCAAAGACTCCCAGGTAAAGAACATCTGCAGATAGCAAACTTAAAACCCTAAGAGAAGAATAGGGTGGGGGAATCACGGCTGCAGATGAACTTAGGAAAGTCCTTAGAAGTATTTCTTCGCATGCATCACGATAACACGCAGCCCTATACCAAAGACATGGCGCATATCCTGAAGTCTTCATAAACGATAATCAACAACCACTTCCCAATTTCCATCCTTTGCTCCATAGAGGTGGTTCAGAATTCCCTCACCCTCAAGTTTAAATAATACACTAATGAATTATTTTTGCCTTGTTGCAAACAACATACCTGTTAGGAGTAGTGTGTTTGTGTGTGTGTGCGTGTGTGTGTGTGCGTGTGTGTCTGTGTGTGTGTCTGTGTGTGTGTGTGATTCTCCATTCAAGTGTGTACACCCTTTCTCAACAACTTTGGGTTGTTGACTCCCGTCCCTCCCCACCTCCACCCTGCACAGTTGGGTGACCTGGGACAAACTGCCCAACCTCCACATCTGTCTCCTGATTAGTGAAATGGGGATAACAGAACCCATGCTGTAGGGACGCTCTAAGATTTCAATCAAGTAATCCAGGTAAGACGCCTAACCAAGTGTCTGGCACATCATAAGCATTCAGTTAGTGGTAGCCATTACATCTTATCAATAAACTCAAATATCGCGACCTACCAAATGTCTGACTGTCCTCAGGGCTGGGCATCCCCAGGAATTCATCTGTCCCATGTTGGCACTGTCACAAGTCCGCCCATGAGGCCAAATCACCTTGACTATTTTGAGGTAACCTCGCTCCCACATTTACACCATCTGTTGAAGGCATCTCCTCTACTGGCCCCCAGGGAGGCCCAAGAGGGCCGAGTCACAGATGGGATTGGGAAGAGAATCTAGAACCGTTCCCTCTTAAAGACAGTGCAGACTAGCAGACGGCTGTAAAACCTGAGTGCTGGGACCCTGGGAACTTCCAGAAGTGGACCATCGCTCCTCCTCCCGGAGTTACATGCACATCCCAGGTTGAGGCAGCAGCTGTGACTGGCCCAGCCACACACTCACCATCCGGCCCCGTGGCTTCCAGCAACCAAAGTCCACAGGGGGTCGTGGTACAGTCAGGTCTCTCCAGGAAGTGAGCAGTGATACGAACTAGGTGTCCCCCCCAACTGCTTTCTCTGAGGCCTTGGAGCTGACTGGAGGGTGTCACACAGGGGTGAGCAGGACTTATTTCATCACAGGGTCAAATGCCTGTCACAGATTTCCAGACACTTCTGTTCCTTCCTCTTCTTCCAAACATACACCCGTCTGCAGGAACCCTGTACTCACCTCCACCATATTCATGTCTACTCCAATAAAAACTTCAATTCAGTGGTTACCTTTGATGTCCCTGTGCCTTTCAACACATTTTTACATAATCTGACTTTAGAGCCTTTTCTTTATAATATGCTTCCTTTCTAAGAGGAGCCGATGCCTTTGGTTAATGGAGTCTATTAAAAAAATGCCTATTGAATACCTGCTAGGGCCTGCTGAGAGCCAGACACTCGGGGTGCAGGAAGGGGTTGGCAATGGGTTAGAGGAAGCCGGAGACACATCCTTTCCCTCCAAGAAGCTTAGAGTAGGGGCGGCGTCGGGGAGACGGAAATTCACACAACTAATACCAGGTTTGGTAAGTACATGGAAAGCAGTGAACACAAACTGCTTCAGGAACAAAAGCCTAATTCCTGTGTTTGCATGGGCCTCTGATTGCAGGTTTGCGAATTCATGAGTTAGGATTTATTAATATACATCATGGTGCATGAAATAAAGCTCTTGATCTAATAATACTAATACACGCCAGACAGAGCATGAGCTGGATGAGCAATTAGTGAAGCTCTGGGGTGTGACATTAGCCCTGCTTCTGGAGGGAGGCATAGTGCTGCCTATGTTTATATACAGCCACGCTCCCAGTATGGCAGCCACCAGGCACACGTGGCTACTATAAGCACTTGAAATGTGGCCGATCCAAACTGAAATTTGCTGTGTTAAATACATACGAGATATCAAAAGACCAGCTATCAAAGAATCAGTACAAGAGATGAAAACAGCTCATAAGTACATTTTATACTGATTACATGTTACAGCAATATCTTACACTGTCATGCATCAATTAACAACGGGGATGCATTCTGAGAAATGTGTTGCTAGGCGATTTCGTCACTGTGCGAGCATCACAGAGTGACTTACACACGCCTAGATGGTATTGCCTACTACACATCTATCACACACCTAGATAATGATTTAGCCTACTAAACACTTAGAGGGAGTTGCCTACTATACACCTAGGCTATGTGGCATAGCCTATTGCTCCTAGGCTACAAACCTGCACAGTACATTACTGTACTGAATACAGTAAGCAGCAGTAACACAGTGGTAAGTATATGTGAATCTAAACATATCTAAATATAGAAAAGGTACAATAAAAATATGGTATTGGCTGGGTGCAGTGGCTCACGCCTGTAATCCCAGCACTTTGGGAGGCCAAGACAGGTTGATCATGAGGTCAGGAATTTGAGATAAGCCTGACCAACATGGTGAAACCCCGACTCTACTAAAAATACAAAAATAAGCCAGGCATGGTGGCGTGCACCTGTAATCCTAGCTAGTCAGGGGTCTGAGGCAGAAGAATCGCTTGAACCTCGGAGGTGGAGGCTGCAGTGAGCCAAAATCGTGCCACTGTACTCGAGCCTGGGCGACAGAGCAAGACTTCGTCTCAAAAAATACGTATATATGGTATTATCATCTTACAGGACCATCCTCTTATATGCAGTCCACTACTGAGTGGAATGCTATTGTGTGGCACGTGATTATGTATATTGGGTTAAATAAAATATATTATAGAATTAAAATTAATTTCATCTACTTCTTTTTACTTTTTTTTTTTTTTTTTACTGTAGCTACTGGAAAATTAAAACCCCAAATGCGATTCACATTTATGGTCCACCTGATATTTCTATTGGCCAATGCAGATCTAGAGCACTGATATTCATTTTGTCATTTAATTCTCACCACCATGCCACAAAGCAGGCATTCACCCCATTTTACAGGCAAGCTAATTGAGGCTCAGAGAAGTAGTAAATTACTCCAAGTCACAACACATTAGGCTTCAGCAACTGATTTGAGCTGATGACTACCTTGTGTCAGTGGCTCAAGGCCTTGCAGCAAGACGAAGGCCAAGCCAGCCACGTCTTCCGGCGGTGTGGCCTGGGGCCAGTTATTTGCTCCATTACGTGTAACATGGTGGGTAAGAACAGGAGAATAGGTACTCAGCGTTCAACAAGTGAAGACGGTCATCATTGTATCATACATCCTAAAAATATCCCTGCACCTGGCGCCTCCTACCTACAAGGCCCACAGTTATACCCTTGGAGGCGGGGCTAGGAGCCCCTCTCCTCCCCCATTGTCAATATTCCCCCCAACACAAGAGTGGTAAACTTGTCACAATCAATAAATCTACACTGACACGTCGTCATCATCCAGACTCCATAGGTTACGCTGAACATTCTGTGAATTTTGGCAAATGTATAATCACCTGTACCCACCATTACATTAGCATACAGAGGAGTTTCGCTGCCCTAAAAATCCTCTGTGCCTGGCTTGTTCATCCCTCCATCCCCACAGCCCCTGGAAAACACTGAGCTTTTCACTCTCTCCATAGTTTTGCCTTTCCAGAATGTCGTCTAGTTGGAATCACATACAAAGTAGCCTTTTCAGAGTGGCTTCCTTCACTTAGGAACAGGTTCCTCCCTGTCTTTTCATAGCTTGGTAGCTCATTTCTTTTTTTAGCACTGAATGATGTCCCATTGTTTGCATGGATCACAGTTTATCCATTCACCTGCTGACGGACATCTTGCTTGTTTCCCAATTTCCATAATTATAAATAAAGCTGCTATAAGCATTCGTATGCAGGTTTTTTTGTGGACATAATTTTCAACTCCTTTGGGTAAATGCCAAGGAACATGATTGCTGGATTGTATGATAAGAGTATCCCTAGTTTTGTACAAAATCACCAATTGCCGTGCCATTTTGAGTTCCCAAGAGGAGTGAGAGGCAGGCTACTTTGATGAGCTCACTGCTGGGTTACTCTTGTTTGTAGGAGCTCCACCTTCCTGGCCAGACCCCAGCCATCCAATCTCACAGGTGTTCCTACAGATAGCATTTGGCACTCAGTGCATAGACCTTTGCTCCTTACTAACAATTACAGCTCATGGCAAGCACTTAACATGAGCTGGGAACTGGGCAGAGGTCTCTCCATGTCTTGTCCCATGGACCCTCACAGCAGCCCTGTGGGCCAGGCACTGTGACAGCACACATTTACAACCAGAAAAGCTGGAGCTCGGACATGCTCAGCGGCTTCTCCAAGGTCACACTGCTGGCAGGTCACAGTGCTGGCAGGTAGGATTTGAACTCTCTGCAGGTGGCCCCCGGGCTGGGCTGCTGTCTGGTACCTGTCTCTGCATCTTACTTAGCTGTGAGCTCCTTAAGGACAATACCTCATTCACCTGGAGTCACCCCAACCCTGTGCCTGGTGCCTCACCCGTCAGGACACCCGTGATGCTGGCTGAGTCCTCAGCGACCCTCCCAGTCCCCTGTTGTTGGCTCTGCTCCTTCATGTGGGCTGACCCCAAGAACCCCGCCTTGTCTCTAGCATCCCTCCAAGGCCCCTTCACCCTCACAGCCCCAATTTTCCTTCTGGGCCAGTGACCTCCAAATCCCACAACCAACCTGGCCTTGTGCAAAGACCTTCATTTCCCTTTGTCTCTGAATGCCATCATTAGTTGTCCCTTTAGGAGACCCTTGCAGACCCCATTTTCACTGGTATGGACTGACTGTATTTCCCCACATCCATATGTGAAATCTCCAACCCTCAATGTGATGGCATTGGGAGGTGGGGTCTTCAGGCTGATTAGGTTTAGATGAGGTCATGAGGTCATGAGGATGTGGCCACCATGATGGGATTTGTGTCCTTACAAACAGAAGTGCATGAACCAAGGAAGGCCATGTGAGCACACTACCAGGAAGAGGCTGTGCCTCCCCGTCCTCACCAAGAACCCAGCCATGCTGGCACCCCGGCCCCAAACTTCAGCCTCCAGAACCAAGAGAAACCAGTGTCTGCTGTGTGAGCCACTGGTCTCTGGCATTCCTCACAGCAGCCCAGTTGACTGCCATCTGCCATGACAGAAGGGGACCTTGTTGTCCCTCCTTGCCAGTCCCCCCATTTCCTCACCTCAGTGCCATTTCCACTTGCCCTTTTGCCAGTCCCCTGAAACCCTGGACTCAATAACTCTTCTCTCTTACTCAAATTTCCACTTCTCAATTTCCCCTTCAAAATCTCTCTCGGGTTCCTTCCTTTCCATCCTGCTCCACGATCCTGGCTCACGCCATTTTCCATCCATAACAGAAGAACTCTAATAGTCTATGTGGTGTCCATACCTTCAATCTCCCTTCATCCAATCATCTTACACACAAATCTGCAACAGCAATACCACCTAAACCATGTGGATCACTCCACAACTTGCTATGGCTCCCTAGTGCTGCTTGGATAAAATGCACTCTGTTCTAGTATTCCCAGTCTGCAAGAGTCTCGGCCCTAGGTGTAGCTGTCCCAGCTCACTCTCCGCAGATCTTTGCTCTGGCTCAGTCCACCCCTTCTCTGTTGCCTGCCCGAGTTGGGCTCATTTCCACCTCTGAGCGACTCCACATACAGTGCCCTGGCCTGGAGTGCCCTCATCCCTCTTCCCTTTCCATCTGGGTGACAACAGGCCTTCTAGAATGGTCCCAAGGCCACCCAAGGCCACAGGATCTGTGGGTCATTCTCAAGGCCAGATGGAGAATGTACATGCTACCATTGCTTCTCTGCAGATGCCATCAAACCACAGGCCTGCTGATAGCTGGTGTCTCCTGCTCACCAGCAGGATGCCCTCCAGTGAGGAGGTGCCCAGCAATCCTGATTGTATACTCGATCCGTGATCAATGTCAAAGTAAAAAGTAAGCCTAGTGACAACCCCCAGCAAAACAGCCTCCCTCTTGAGAAATCTAGCATGTGGCTGAGTGCCAACCCACCAGCAACAACACCTGCAAGGGTCCCTTGCAACCTCAGATCCCAGAAGTAAGAGGGACATTCCCGGGGGTGGCGTGGGGGAAGGGATTCAGTTAATGCCTTATGACAGGACCAGGTTCCCCTAGGACAGCATCCCCTCATGGACAGTAGCTCTTCACCTCTGCCAGCCAGCCAGTCCCCGAACACTCTCCTATGCATGGAGGGTGGGAATGGTATGAAGTGAAACCTTCCTACTCCAGTGACCTCATCTGAAAGCCCCCAAAATGAGGAGACCAGCTAGGGAAATGCCCTCTCAGACCCCTCATTGACCATCTATGTCACTATCATTCAACAAATGTGGTATTTGTTACAAGTTTAACTATGAAGTAGGTACTCTTGTGACCATTTTAAAGATCAGAAAACTGAGGCTCTGGAAGTGGCACAGCTAGTAAAAGGCAGAGCTGATAGAGCGCACACCTCCTGGCTTTCTCCTGGCTCATGGCGAGCCCGTTCCGTCTAACTGCTCCTTTCATTCACAGGGGTGAACCATGGTGGTCTTCTTTGAGATGACCCTGCCCACTGACTGCTACTGATTGAACCAGAGGTGGGCTCCTGATCTGCGCTGGGCCAATGAGAATTTGGTATTGGGACAGAAAATGCTAAGAGACAGAAAAAGAGCAAGAGAGAAAGAGAGTGTGCCCAAGAGTGCAAGAGCATGAGGGATCCTTCAGACTTCCATCTCCTGATCCATGGTGACCTGATGGCCCAGCTGTACCCTTGCCTTGGGTCTCCTGAGATCCCTCCTTGGGGCTTCTGCCAGCTCAGTGGGTTCTCTTCATCTAGAAGGAGAGTAAGCAATAAGGTCTGAAGCAGGTCTGAGTAGGGCACTGGAGCTGGAAAGACAAGTGTAGCCCACAGGGGTTCCTGGCTGCAGGAAGTTGGAGCCCACAGCAGAAAGAACCACTCCTGGAGACAGGCCATGAGAATGGAACAGGAAGGCTGGAGAGGGAGGGACACTCAGTGGGGATCTGCCAGCGTCCTAGGGCTGTGCTGCACAGAGGAGGCTGCACTGTGAGCTGGGCCAGGGAAGGGATGGAGAGCAAATGGGTTTCACGCAGATTTCAAATGAGGCCCGACTGCAGCATTCCAGAAGAAGACATTTGCTAGAAAGCACAAGTGTCACCACTTCCTCCAAACCTCTCCTAACTTCGGCTAAAATAAACGTGGCAGTGAAACCAGGACTTTATTCACATGGCCCTGCCCGTATCTTCATTCCTGTACTGCAATGGAAAGTACCGATGCAGAATCCATGTCTGATTTATTTTTGCAGCCCAAAGCACCCAGCCCAGTCCCCAGCCTATCCTCAGGAAGTCTGGAAGGGTGCCTGTTGAGTGAGTGCACATGGAGATCCCCCCCACCCTCCCCAGCAGGCAGCCTCTGCCTACCCACAGCTGCTTTCCAAGCAAGTGTGTGGGTCCCCATTCAGGGCTTCTGAGACGGGGCTCCCCAGTGGGGCAGGCAACAGGTTTGCCACGGAGGTCCCTTATTACTCCCGAATTCTAAGGTGCTACTGCCCCTCTGGGAGAATCTTGCCTCTGCTCATGTAGTTTTTCTTCTGCTTCTTTTACAAATTGGCACCAGACGCAGGGCTGAGAGCCAGATTAGCGAAGAAAGCTGTCAAAAAATATCTCCCCTCCAGAAAAAGCAAAGGAAAACAACATCTTGGTGGGTCTTTCCAGGGGAAGAAAAAGTGAAATAGTTTCTTTCTGCCTTCTATGTGTTGCCCAAAAATGGCAGTTTTGCAGAGAGAAAACATATTTTCTGAGCAAAGCTGTTTGTGGTGTGAAAGATAGACTGTGTGTGCTGAGTACAAAGACACAAATTGGCCCGAGGCTCAGCTACGCATGCTATTTTCCACAGGAGTTTAGATTAGGGAGGAAGGGGTTGGGGAGAAGAAAAAATAAAATCTCTGTCTTATGAACATGAAAAAATAATGTTGGCCTGGATCAAATTCAAACGTGGTGTCTGGCACAAGGCAAGCCTGTAATAGAGATGTGTTGAATGAAGGGAGGGAAGTTGAGGGCAAGACTGTTTGCCCTTCCCAGGCTCGCCAGAGAAGGTGCAGGCTCATTCCAACAGCAGGATGGCTTGGGAGCTGGGGCCAGCGCAGACTGCAGCTAGGGGTCTGCTCCAGGGCATGGTCAGGCATCCCTTCAAGCCCTGCCTCCTGCCCTCTCAGGACCTACCTCACAAGGCTCCTGAGAAGACTAAAGGAGGTAATGCCCACAAAGGTGTTGGCACTGGCTCTCCCCTCCTGAGCACGGAGGAGCAATGGTGGCTTTGCTGGTGGTGGAGATGGTGATAGTGATGGTAACCATGAAGAAAAAGATGACAATGATGATGACAGTACCAATGGTGACTGTAGTGGTGATAATGGTGACAGTGATGATGACAACGATGATCAGGATGGTGAGGATGATGAAGATGATGATGATGGTAATGGTGATGATGAGGACAATGAAGAGGCTGATGAAGATTATGATAATGGTAATGATGGTGATGGTGATGATAATGAAGGGGTTGATGGTGATGGTGGTGGTGATGATGGCAGTGGTGATGATGGCAGTGGTGATGATGGTGGTGAGGATGGTGGTGGTGAGGATAATGGTGGTGAGGATGGTGTTGGTGAGGATGGTGGTGATGAGGATGGTGGTGGTGAGGATGATGGTGGTGAGGATGGTGGTGGTGAGGATGGTGGTGGTGAGGATGGTGGTGAGGATGGTGGTGGTGAGGATGGTGGTGGTGAGGATGGTGGTGGTGATGAGGAGGGTGGTGGTGAGGATGATGGTGGTGAGGATGGTGGTGGTGAGGATGATGGTGTTGGTGAGGATGGTGTTGGTGAGGATGGTGTTGGTGAGGATGGTGGTGGTGAGGATGGTGGTGGTGAGGATGGTGGTGGTGAGGATGGTGGTGGTGATGAGGATGGTGGTGAGGATGGTGGTGGTGAGGATGGTGATGGTGGTGGTGAGGATGGTGATGGTGGTGGTGAGGATGGTGGTGGTAAGGATGGTGGTGGTGAGGATGATGGTGGTGATGAGGATGGTGGTGAGGATGGTGGTGGTGAGGATGGTG
>CAUYLG010070023.1:0-13185 GCA_963573385.1 Cacajao melanocephalus
CTAGCCCTGTCCTCATCCTGGCCACACGGCTGACCCTCCATAACTCCCAACACCGTAAGGGAAGTGTGGGCTAGCCCCGTCCTCATCTCGGTCACACTGCTGACCCTCCATGTCTCCCAACACCACGCTCCTTCCAGGGCACAGTCAGCCTGGGCTTGGCTTCCTCCCCACACTCCTAAACCCACCAAATTTCTGGATTCCTGATTCCCTAAACTAGTGGTCTTCCTTTTTTTTTTTTTTTGCTCCAATCCGTCTTGAAGAGCTAGTAAAGTATCACAAGTGACTTAATTCCTACTAGCTTGTCATTACTGACATTTAAATAAAACTGTCAGCCAGGTGCAGTTGTTCACGTCTGTAATCTCAGTACTTTGGGAGGTTGAGGTTGGTGGATTGCTTGAGGCCAGGAGTTGGAGACCAGCCTGGGCAATATAGTGAACTCCTGTATCTACAAAAAACACAAAAGCTAGCCTGGTGCGGTGGCATGCACCTGTGGTCCCAGTTACTCCAGAGGCTGAGGCAGGAGGATCTCTTGAGCCCAAGAGGTCAACGCTGCAGTGAGCTGTGATGGCTGCAATCGTGTCACCACACTCCAGCCTGCGCTACAGAGTGAGACTCTGTCTCAAACAATCAGTCAATCAAGCTGTTGGCTTGTTCCTTTAAATGTATTCAATGGGCCTCACAGGGTCATATCCACTGGGTGGCTGCCGCCGTGGTGCTGTCCACATGGCCAGCAGAGGAGCTGCAGAGTAGTCGGTGACCCCTGGGAGTTGGCAAAGCAGCAACTCTGAATGGTTTCTCCTAAATACCTGAACAAATGTGACAGTGTTACTTTCACTCTCTTTCACCTCTGAATTCCACTCCATTTGAGCCAAAGCATTTCATCCCAAAGTAACACATTACATGCTTGAACTAACTTATCATCCATCATGTTATACCTCTCTGCAACAAAGATGTATATGTGAATAAAATTTACATTTTAAAACACCCTGTGACCATGAGGTCCCAAGTGTTTTATGAAGATTCTCCATATCATTAGTAAAAAGTTGCACATAAAAAGTAAACTTCTCCTACTTCATGGTAAGAGAGGGCTTTTTCTCCCATGGATAAACACTACTTTCAGTTCGACTGAAATTGGGTCAAGCATCACTTCCAGGATCATGTTTTGTTTTTCTAGACGTGAGCATGAGAAACCTTGCTCACAAAGAGCTACACAGGAGTTTTGTTACAGTGAAAGTCATATGCCAAAACTAACCGTGACCTAGCATCATAAATGTTTCCAGTGTGCCGTCCATGAAAGTTCCTCCCTGGGCTTTCTTCAAAACAAAGAACTGAACATCGCTGGCCTCAGGAAGATCCTCATGCAGTCCCCAGGGGCGTTTGCTTTCTCTGTCTCGAGGCCAACATTTCCATGTCCTTTCCCAGGCTTCCTCCCCAGGGTCTCAAAGGCGGGGCTGGACAGCATGGGGCAAGAGCGTGGCTTGGGATGGAGGGATGGGAGCAGCGCGGCCTCAGGCTCCCCCTCAGGACCTCATTCAGGGACAGAGGGATTTTGCCCCACATTGTCTCCTAGAAAGGAATCCAGGAGTACCTGACACACAGGGAAGATCCTCACTCCATGGTTGCTGGTGTCTCTGCTTTCAAACATGAAGGAAAACGTTCCCTGAGGGCACATCCCGGCCAGGACTCCCGAGAGGACGCAGAGCCCATCCTGGCCAGGACCCCGGAGAGGACGCAGTGTCCATCCCGGCCAGGACCCCGGAGAGGACGCAGTGTCCATCCCGGCCAGGACCCCGGAGAGGACGCAGTGTCCATCCCGGCCAGGACCCCCGAGAGGACGCAGTGTCCATCCCGGCCAGGACCCCGAAAAGGACAGAGTGTCCATCCCGGCCAGGACCCCGAAAAGGACAGAGTGTCCATCCCAGCCAGGACCCCGAAAAGGACGCAGTGTCCATCCCGGCCAGGACCCCGAAAAGGACAGAGTGTCCATCCCGGCCAGGACCCCAAAAAGGACGCAGTGTCCATCCCAGCCAAGACCCCGAGAGGACGCAGTGTCCATCCCGGCCAGGACCCCGAAAAGGACACAGTGTCCATCCCGGCCAGGACCCCGAAGAGGACGCAGAGTCCATCCCGGCCAGGACCCCGAAAAGGACGCAGTGCCCATCCCGGCCAGGACCCTGGAGAGGACGCAGTGTCCTCCCGGCCAGGAGCCCGGAGAGGACGCAGAGTCCATCCCGGCCAGGACCCTGAAGAGGACGCAGAGTCCATCCCGGCCAGGACCCCGAAGAGGACGCAGAGTCCATCCCGGCCAGGACCCCGAGAGGACGCAGTGCCCATCCCGGCCAGGACCCCGGAGAGGACGCAGTGCCCATCCCGGCCAGGACCCCGGAGAGGACGCAGAGTCCATCCTGTCCAGGATCCCGCACATTGGCCTTTCAGTCACACATCCATTTGTGAAACAGTAATATCCACAGATTTTTTAATAAAAGCGATGCCATGTAGATAGAAAAAACCACAATCTTACAGAAGCCCTGGCCGTTATTATTCAATAACATTAGAGAATTATATCCCATTTCAAGCCAAAATCTGTGATATACTAGAACTGTAGTCCACTCCCTATTCAAGGTGGTTGAGGAACCCCATGTATTCACCTCCTCTTCCTTTGAAACCCCAGTGACTGACAGCAAAGGAGTTCAGAAAGAAAGAAATGTACAGAGATGAAACACTTAGGTAGAAAGCCAGCAGGTTCCACCAGTTTGCTGGGAAATGGAGAGGAATGGAGAAGCCACAACCAATGAAGAAGAGGAGAGAGTAAAGTGGAGGAAACAGAGAAGGGACCCCACCCGCCACACCAGGAAGACACCCAGGCCCCGTCACTCCAGGAAGTGCCCGCCATGCCAGGCCCAAGACACCCAGACCTGGTCACTCCAGGCAGAGACAAGACACAGGCAACGTACGGAGAGCCCATGTTAAGGGAATTAACAGGGATGGTTCAGGACACCGCCTGGCATAGGCAAACACTCGATGGAAGCCAAGACCAACCGTGTCAGCCACCAGTCCTCATATACCCCACACGAAATGCCCATCAGCCTGGAAACTACCACCCACTCACGAAATTGGAACATTCTTCCTCTCAAAAATTGATTTGCTCTATGTAAAGACCTAAGCTCAGGGAATGAGGGTGTTCTGCAGCACGGTGGCTCTCGGTGCAGCCACCCTGAGGAGAAGCCGCAGGACAGACCCAGGCCCAGGGCCAGAATGTGCAGAGTAGGTCACCCCGGAGCCTGCAGTGTCTCCAGAACAACAGATCCTGACAACACACAAACAGCAAACCAATCTCCACTGACAAAGCCGAGAAAACACTGTGCCATTTTACAGAGATGTGGCTACAAAAGAAGGAACAGAGAACAAAAATGAGGTCTTGGAAATTAAAAATATAATTGTTGAAATTAAAATTCCAAGAGAAGTACTGGAAGACAATATTGACAAAGTTGCCAGAAAGTAGAACAAAATGTACAAGAGATCCAGAGTGTGCCATGGAGAAGACGCGTGACCCTGAGTGCTGACATGGGATGAGCCCTGCGAGCAAACAGCTGGAGCTCGAGAGAGGGGCAGGAACGGCAGTGAGAGAGGAGCGGGAACCCCAAAGAGAGAGGAGTGGGAACCCCAACAGGAGAGGGAACCCCAACAGGAAAGGAGCGGGAACAGCACCAGGAGAGGAGCGGGAACCCCAACAGGACAGGGGCAGGAACCCCAGCACCAGGAGAGGAGCAGGAACCCCAGCACCAGGAGAGCCAGCAGGAGGGGCTGAGGGGACGCCACATGAGCGAGCACTAGTGGAAGCAGCGGCTGCATATGTGCAATTCCAAATCAGAGGCTCCTTCGAAGCCAGGTGTCTCCACAGAGGATAACCCTGACACCCATGCACACCTTTGAGAGTTTCTGGAACACAAGGATAAAGAAAAGAAACTGAGAGTTTCAGGAGAGCAGGAGTCAGTTTCAGCAAAGAAACAGAAATCAGGCTTCCCAGCAATAGTAAGTTGAAACAACAAAGGAAAATGCCGTCAAAATTCCTAGGCAAAATTATTTTGGTGTTAGAATTCTATACCCAACCAAACTTTCAATTATATGAGGGCCGAATTTCAGATAGGCAAGATGAGAAACTTTAGGAAATTATTTGAAGATGTACATCAACAAAATGAGGGTGGAAATAAAGACAGAAAAACATCCAAAATTTAAGAAACAATAGGTCTAACCCAGAGAGAGACGAAAGGGTTGGAAAGGACAGGACTGCTGCATTCAGGCCTAGAGAGAAGCTGATTCTGAGAATCACAGTGAAGACTCCAGGAAAGAAACCCCCACAGATCAGGCAGCGAGGGAGGAGCTGGGAGGCGTCACACCGGAGAAACCTGTGCCATCCCTGGGACATCTGGAACAACTTTAAGAGGAATAAAGAAGAAAATGCAAGAAAAGAAGCTGTCACACAAATTCCAGGCAGGACAAGAAAGAAAACCATCAGGGTGCAGCAGTCGGCTCTGCAGGGAAAAATTTCAGCATAAGGCAGACACACAGATTTATTTTCAATGTTCGGCTTAGACAAAAAAGCACCAAAATTAACTCTGATTACTAAACAGACTTTGAATGGTATCGACCCTGAAAAATACTGGGTGGTAGAAGCAAAATGAGAAGGTAAGTAAATGCAGCAGTGCTAATATGTCTCGATGGTAAGCCGGGCTGTCAGCTGACACCGCCTGGAGTTGACAGAGCAAGAAATTAAGGTGAGATTTATTATTTCAAGTTAATGAGTTAGCAAAGGCAGAACTAAAAGCAACAGTTCAATTCTACTGAGAAGGGAAGAGGTGGTAAATACTTAATGTCTAGAGTAGATACATCAGGGAATGCGTAAGTCACCCCCACAGAACTACACAAGGAGCCAGTCAGAGGGAGTCACACGGGGAGACCGCCCTGAGGGACACCCGACCGTACACACACCTGGCACACCCAACCCAACCCTGGGAACGTGTCCCAACCCCGGGAACATGCAGCCCGGAGAGCCCCACAGAAACCATGGACTCCACACAGCAATGACTTGTCAGTGTGAGTCCATCCACTGTGGCAGATGCACCACAGTATTGATAATGGGAAGGCTGTGGGGGAATTGATAATAGGTAGGCAGTGGGGGGTATGATAACGGGAAGGCTGTGGGGGTACTGATAATGGGAAGGCTGTGGGAGGGCAGTGATAATGGGAAGCCTGTGGGGGTATTGATAATGGGAAGGCTACGGACGGTACTGACAATGGGAAGGCTGTGGGACAGTACTGATAATGGGAAGCCTGTGGGGTTACTGATAACGGTAAGGCTGTGGAGAGTATTGATAATGGGAAGTCTGTGGGGGGACTGATAATGGGAAGGCTACGGAGGGTATTGACAATGAGAAGGCTGTGGGAGGGTACTGATAATGGGAAGCCTGTGGGATTATTGATAACGGGAAGGCTGTGGAGGGTATTGATAACGGGAAGGCTGTGGAGGGCATGGATAACGGGAAGGCTGGGGGGTATTGATAACGGGAAGTCTGTGGGTATTGATAATGGGAAGGCCGTGGGGTATTGATAATGGGAAGGCTGGGGGGTACTGATAATGGGAAGGCTGAGGGGTACTGATAATGGGAAGGCTGTGGGGGGTATTGATAATGGGAAGGCTGTGGCTATTGATAATGGGAAGGCTCGGGGTATTGATAATGGGAAGGCTGTGGGGTATTGATAATGGGAAGTCTGTGGGTATTGATAATGGGAAGGCTGTGGGGTATGATAATGGGAAGGTTGTGGGGTATTGATCATGGGAAGGCTGTGGGGTGTTGATAATGGGAAGTCTGTGGGTATTGATAATGGGAAGGCTGTGGGGTATGATAATGGGAAGGTTGTGGGGTATTGATAATGGGAATTCTGTGGGTATCGATAATGGGAAGGCTATAGGAGCATTGGTAATGGGAAGGATGTGGGGGGTACTGATAATGGGAAGTCTGTGGGGTATTGAAAATGGGAAGGCTATGGGAGCATTGATAATGGGAAAGCTGTGGGGTATTGATAATGGGAAGTCTGTGGGTATTGATAATGGGAAGGCTACGGGGTATTGATAACAGGAAGTCTGTGGGGTATTGATAATGGGAAGGCTATGGGAGCACTGATAATGAGAAGGCTGTGGTGGTGTTGATAACAGGAAGGCTGTGGGTATTGATAATGGAAAGGCTGTGGGGGGTATTGACAATGGGAAGGCTATGGGAATACTGATAATGGGAAGGCTATGGGAATACTGATATTGGGAAGGCTATGGGAATACTGATATTGGGAAGTCTGTGGGGTATTGATAATGGGAAGGCTATGAGAATATTGATAAAGGGAAGGTTGTGGGGTATTGATAATGGGAAGTCTGTGGGATATTGATAATGGAAAGGCTGGGGGGCACTGATAAGATGAAGGCCGTGGGGGTATTGATAACAGGAAGGCTGTTGGGGAAGGTAGTGGATAGATGGGAACTCTGTGCCTTCTCCTCAATTTTGCTGTGTACTTTAAACTCTTTAAAAAATAAAGTCTTGGCCGGGCATGGTGCTCACACCTGTAATCTCAGCACTTTGGGAGGCTGAGGCAGGCAGATCACTTGAGCCCAGGTGTTCAAGACCAGCCTGGACAAAATAGCAAGACCACATTTCTACAAAACAATGCAGAACTTAGCCAGGTGTGGTGCTGCACACCTGTAGTCCTAGCTACTCAGGAGGCTCAGGTGGGAGAATCACCTGAGCCCAGGAGGCTGCAGCTGCAGTGAGCTATAATCACAGCACTGCAATCTGGCCTGGGCAACAGAATGAGACCCTGTCTCAAAGTTTCAGAAGAAGCCTTTGTGCTTAACAGTGAGTTACCAGTGATTCTCCTGGGCACGCTGGGATGTACAGAGGTAGAGCTAGACACTCTTGCTTTTCAATTGTAATTCCTTTTGAACTATGTGATTTCCAAACTATATGCAAATGTTACTTTTATTTTAAAAATCCATAAATATATAAATATTAAATCATTTTTAAGTTTTTAACTACAACCTAAAAAGCAGTAACCTGGAAATGAGGTAACGTTCCAGCTACAGAAAAGCTTTCATGATTGTTTCAAGGTTTATTCAGAAAGTACAGATGTGGCACTACCACAGTTTTTACTGAAAGAAAAAATATTTTTGGTAACAAAAATAAAAAATACTGCTCACAATACAGGGGTCTTCCATCATCCTGGCCTCACTGTCCACCAGGTCATGAGGGGACATTGGGACGGCAGCTCCTTCTCTTTAGGCCTCAGTGACCTCTCTGTGACCTCACTTTCATCCTGATCTTTCTAACAGCAGTGTGTGGTAGGTGGTAAAGTCTCCATCACCCCCATTTCGCAGATAAAATAACAGTGCAGGGACAGCAAAGGGCAAAGCCACATCCTCACTGCTCGAAGGGGCAGCCCCAGGACTCAGCCCCACACACGGCCCCATGCTCAGCAGTCACAAATGAGTGCAGAGGTGGGAAGGAGAAGGCAAGACATCTTCAGGAATGCCTGGTGCATGTGCCCCGGTTCCTCTTTAAAATACACACCAGGAGACTCAGTCTTTGATTACATAGTGACTTTGATGCAGAGCACCAGAGAACTGGATACAGCTTCTGAACAACTTCAACACCCTCTAAATTCTGCTAAAAACATGAATCTAAAAAAGGAAAATCAAAGACATGCAATCTTTAATTCAAAGACATCTGATCTCAGATATGGTCCCGTACGATCCTAACCCTCAGCCAGCCTGTGAACCAGGCAGCCTGTGACTCAGCACATCCGTCAGCCGCCTGCCATGAGTAACATGGGACGCGGGGGGAGGATACGGCTGGGCCCAAGGAGAAGACCCAAACGAGGCAAATGCTCCACTCAGGAACCCGAGGGAGCAGCCCCTCAGCCCAGTGCCTACGGGTGTCACTCAACTTTCAGAGTAACAGTTCTTGAAACACTGGTGAAATAAATCGAGTCTCACGCCACTGCACCACGGCTGACGCCGACGGAGACCATATTTTCAATAAATCTCGTGGGGGCTTTCTTGGCTTGTTTTCAGATGGACTTAATCACCAGATGAGGGCAGGCTGGCTGGAGTACAATGTTTTACATATACTGTAAATGTCAACTGGATACTCACTGCTAAAAGAGACCTGAAAGCGAAGAAATGGACAGAGTTTGGGGAAGGAAAGAATTTTTTGGAGCAAGTCGAAAGCAGAAAGTGTTCGATGGGAAAGGGAAGGGGACAGAGAGCGACGAGGAAGAACAGCTCCAGGAGGGTCGTGGGCAGGTATTCCAGGTGGGGTGCGGCACGTGCAAAGGCCCCGCGGCAGGAACAGGGAGGAGCAAGGAAACAGCTCCCTGTGGCAAACATTCCAGAAGACCCTTTGTGGGCACCCAAGGAAAGACGACATTTTGCAGAAGCCTTCAAAGCCAGCAAGGAGAAATCTGGGTCTGCCAAAAGGCAACAGAAAACACTGCGTGCAGAGAAGTGACATGATAAAAATGGCTCCAGAAAGATTATCCAGCAGCTGTGTGTAGGATGGTTTCAAGCCGAGAGAGACCGGAGGCGGGAGATCTCCTAAAAGAATGTTCTCCTGACTCAGGCACAGGGTGAGGAGGGCGTGGCTGGGCAGAGCCTACGGGGAGACAGTGCTCAGGGGTAGGGGGATTCCAGGTCCAGCCTCAGTTTCCCCATCTGTAAAACGTGAGGCCTAACCAGACAGTCTTTCAGCTTGCACAGTTCTTGACTCAACAGACTCCTGTCTTGAGATCTCAGCAGGATCTCAGGGTAGGCTAGATATGAATATGAAATCAGGGAGACGAAAAAAAGTAAATCCCAACTTTCACACCTAAAAACAAGGCCTGGTTTGGCAAATTAAAGTTCATGCATTTTTTATTGTGTCTTAAAATCTTCTCTAATATAGAAGATTGCATCTGTGCTAATTAAAAACAGATTAGAGAACATTCTCAATATCAGTTCCATAGTTTCTAACCCAACCAGGCCCTCAAAGGCGGTCCCACAACCGCATCATCTCGGCTGTCAGCCTCGACCTGCCCACACCTGCTCCCTCTCTGGCTGTGACCATGCCTGGTCCACTTGCTACGCAGCGAGAGTCCAGCACATTCTCCCACCTCCCAAGCCACCAGCAGCTTTCCCCACAGCCGCCAGCTCCTCCCAGACACTTCTGGCCCCAACCCACTCATCCTTGCACAGCCCCTGGCAAGGTATTCCAGCCATACCCTCAGTGTGTTCTCATGAACATTAGCACAAAAAAGCCACTATCATGATCTAAAAGACCCTCACAGCCCGGCCCCTCACTGCCTTGTCAGCTAAATACTGGTTACAACCTAAGACAGGACCCCAGCAGCCCAGGGCTCCAAGCCCTGTGTAACCACCGGGATGCCCCTGGATGCCCCAACCACCTGTGGGCACACCCAGCACTATGCCACACTCTCCACCCGCCTCCTTACCTGCCATGGTCTCTGGTGTGTGGGCCACACAGCCCTGACAGTCAATTGACAGATTCAGAGCCCTGGCTTCCCAGCCAACTCCCAGCACTGTGCTCCTTCAAAACCACACCTGGTGGCATCACCTGGTGGACAGCAGCCTGGAAGCCCAGCTGGAGATCCGACAAGCATCGGGCAACCCCCTCAGCCCCCACAGCTGTGCCAACAGCACCAGCCACGCCAGCCACTGGTCGACCCACAGTCCTCAGATTCACCAAGAGTCAGCATGGCCTGGCCTGTGCTCATGCCCCCCTCTCTCCTCCAGCCTGGAACACGTTCACGCCACCTGTCCCTCATTCCTACTCACGCTCCAGACCTCACCTCAAATACTACTTCTCTGCTAGCCTGCCAGCTGCTCCCAGTCAGAGCTCAGTTATAATTCAGGTTATTAAAAACATGTTTAGCAATTCACTTGCTTGACACTTTTTTTTTTTCTTTTTCAGACAGGGTCTTCTCTGTTGCCCAGGCTGGAATCCAGTGGCAATCACAGCTCACGGCAACCTCTGCCTCCCAGCTGAGTGCTCCTCCCCACTCCGGAGTAGCTGAGCTGAGACCTCAAGCACCAGCCACTGTGCCCAGGTATTAATAATTTGAGTATTTTTTGTAGAGATGAGGTTTTGCAATGTTGCCCAAGTGAGTTCTTATGACTATTAGCACAAAAAAAGCCACTAACATGGTCTAAAAGGCCCTCCCAGCCCAGCCCCTAACTGCCTTGTCAGCTAAACACCGGTGATAACCTAAACAGGACCCCAAAAGCTCCAAACCCCGCGTAAGCACTAGGATACCCCTGGGTGCCCCAACCACCTGTGGGCACACGCACCATTATCCCACACTCTCCTGAGTTGAGCTCGAACTCCTGAGCTCAAGCAATCCACCCACCTTGGCCTCCCAAAGTGCTGGGATTACAGGATACTTAATATTTACCTCCCTCCAGACTCTAAATCCAGAACACAATGTTCTCTGTATTTACAAAAGCACACTCAAGGCCAAACCCGGTGAGGAGCACACTGGTGGTTATCGGTAAATACATCAAATGAATGAATGACTCATCAGTAATAAACCCTCATGTCCTCTTTCGTCTCCACCAGACACTCCAAAAAGCCTCTTCTAGAAGACCATATTGTCAGCAAGCTTCCAGAAACTCAGCCAGAGTCATCCAGATTATCACAAATTGCTAGGATGATTTACCAGATGGACTAAAAATATGTATCCTGGTTACAACGGCACACTGCTTGCTTCCTTGCTTGCCTGCTTGCTTTTTTAGAGACAGGGTCTCACTCTGTCACCAGGCTGCAGTGCAGTGGCGTGTGTGGCTCATGGCAGCCTTGGCCTCCTGGGCTCAAGCAATCCTATCTCAGCCTCCTGAGTGACTGGGACTCCAGGTGCATACCACCACACCTGGCTAATGTTTGTCATTTTTTTAGAGGTGGGGTCCCACTATGTTGCCCAGGCTGGTCTCAAACTCCTGACCTGAAACAATCTTCCCTCCTTGGCCTCTCAGAGCACTGGGATTGCAGGTGTGAGCCCCGCTCCTGGCCAGGCGTACTGCTTTTCAATCCTTACTCTCCGGCCTTGGATATCTAAGTAATAATTACTCCTATATTCAGGAATACATGATACTGACATTGCAACCAATGTTTCTAACCAAGCTCACTGCACCTTTCAGCAAAGATGGGCACAGGGGGAAGCAGGTAAAGGATGTGGAGCCCAGGCTGAAAGTGTCTTGGCTCCTGGATCCCCGCCCAACTCATGCATGACAGTCCCTGACATTTTAGGGAGAGAGTCATCCCACTGTTTAAGGTTCAATGAAATGTGTCCGTGTCAATGTGGAATGGAACCGTGTGTCCGTGAGATCTGGAAGTATCCTGCAGCGTTGGGACAGGATGTGGTGGTGACAGTGGACAGAGTGTATCAGGGAGGGTCTTGTAAACTGAGCCCCAGGAAAGGCTGTGAAGTGTGTCTGGGATGCCTGCTGCAGAGGCTCCCGTGAGGACTCAGAAACCCACCTGCTCTGACGCCTCCCACGCCGCGCCACTCACTCCCCAAATGGGGCAGTCCTGCTCTGTCCTCACTCAGATCCGCCAGGCAGCGGAAGCTTCCCACCCTCAGAGGGAGGGCTCCAGGCAACATAGGCAAGAAGGCACAGGTGCTACGTAAGGAATTCAAGCGCACCTGATGCCGGGCCCAGGGTCTGCGCATGGTGGTGCCGCGAAGGCCATTCTGCTGCAGTCACACGCTGCAGGTGTCACCCGGACAGGGCACAACCCACCCCAGGGCAGGCCAGTCCACAAACCCGGCCTTCTCTGCGCAGGACTTTTAAAGACCTCAAGGAAAATAACAAGTACGTATCTATTTCATTATCTAGGATCATCTTAGAGGACACGCGAGTGTGTCTGAGGAGTGGATGCGGCTCCATCTGGTGAGGCAGCACGTTTCTATACCCACAGCATTGGAATGATGAATAAGGAACTCGGCGCTCCTAGCGCAGCCTACTGGCTGCTCCACTTTCTTCTTCCCGTGCCATCTACGTCTGTGGCCCCTTCATTCACCCGGGTATCTGTGCCTCTCAGCGCACTCCTGCAGGTCTGTGCACAATTTCAAAAGACCCTCAGCGCCTCCCACCAATTCTTCTTTCCCAGAAGTAAACGTTCGCTGGCGTAATCACGATTTCCGGGGCCCTGGTGCTTCCTAGTGACTGAATGGCCCCATTTCCCGAGAGGAGGCTTCAGAACAAACCCATCAGGGCCGTGTGGGCTGGAAACGCAAGAAAGAGCAGGGGACGGCCCAACCTCCCGGCGCGGAGGAGCCTCCGAAGACCTGTGGCTGAAGTCTGTGTTCCGAGAGGCAGAGCAGCAACGCCTCAACCCCGGGCCCTCCTCTGCGTAAGCGGAGGCTGCAGCAGCACCCATCCGGCCCTACACGGTCACGTTGGGTCCCACCGGGAACGCCCTCCTGACTTCTCAGCACCTGTTTGCATGTTTGCAAAAGACACGTGGTAACACTTGACCCAAGTGCACCAAGTGAAGGACTCTTTCAGCTGTAATCTGTTCTCTCAAGGAAGAGGTGGAAGAGACGTGCTGACGCCACAGTGACCGCAGTCTCCGCCGCTTTTCACGTGATAATAATCGGGAGCAGCTGAGGGAGATCTACCTGATGACATCCCTACGGAAGGCCGCCCCGAGGAACCCGGAGGTCACCTTCTTGAAGGGGCAAGAGTGGGAGGCTCGGAGCCAGACGTGGGCCCAGGCAATAGTATCCCTCAACCGCGCGGCCCGCGCCTCCTGGACAGCGCCCCCTGGC
The DNA here is from genome assembly GCA_963573385.1 of Cacajao melanocephalus. NCBI lineage: Eukaryota > Metazoa > Chordata > Mammalia > Primates > Pitheciidae > Cacajao > Cacajao melanocephalus. The sequence continues at coordinate 12,868 of CAUYLG010070023.1, forward strand.
GGCCTCTCTCTCCAGCGCCCCAGCGGCCTCTCTCTCTCTCCAGCGCTCCCCGGCGGCCTCTCTCTCTCTCCAGCGCCCCAGCGGCCTCTCTCTCTCTCCAGCGCTCCCCGGCGACCTCTCTCTCTCTCTCCAGCACCCCCCGGCGGCCTCTCTCTCTCTCCAGCGCTCCCCGGCGGCCTCTCTCTCTCTCCAGCGCCCCAGCGGCCTCTCTCTCTCTCTCCAGCACCCCCCGGCGGCCTCTCTCTCTCTCTCCAGCGCTCCCCGGCGACCTCTCTCTCTCTCCAGCGCTCCCCGGCGGCCTCTCTCTCTCTCCAAGAG
>CAUYLG010070024.1:0-39880 GCA_963573385.1 Cacajao melanocephalus
TATGCAGCCATCAAAAATGATGAATTCGTGTCCTTCGTAGGGACATGGATGAACCTGGAAACCATCATTCTCAGCAAACTGACACAAGAACACAAAATCAAACACCGCATGTTCTCACTCATAGGCGGGTGATGAACAATAAGAACACACGGACATAGGGAGGGGAGCACTACACACAGGGGTCTGTTGGGGGGGAAATAGGGGAGGGACTGTGGGAGGTGCGGAGGTGGGGAGAGATAGCATGGGAAGAAATGCCAGATATAGGTGAAGGGGAGGAAAGCAGCAAATCACACTGCTACGTGTGTACCTATGCAACAATCTTGCATGTTCTTCACATGTACCCCAAAACCTAAAATACAATAAAAATTAAAAAAAACAAAAAAACAAAAAAAAAAACTCACTCAAATCCACACAACTACATGGAAACTGAACAACATGCTCCTGAATGACTACTGGATAAATAATGAAATGAAGGCAGAAGATGTTCTTTGAAACCAATGTACCAGAATATCTGGGACACATTTAAAGCAGTGTGCAGAGGGAAATGTATAGCACTAAATGCCCACCAGAGAAATGAGGAAAGATCTAAAATTAATACCCTAATCATGATTAAAAGAACTAGAGTAGAAGATCAAACAAATTCAAAAGCTAGCAGGAGACAAGAAATAACTAAGATCAGAGCAAAAATGAAGGAGATTGAGACACAAAAAACCTTTTGAAAAATCAATAAATCCAGGAGCTGGTTTTATGAAAGATCAACAAAATAGACAGACCACTAGCCAGACTAATAAAGAAGAAATGAGAGAAGAATCAAATAGATATAATAAAAAATGATAAAGGGGATATCACCACCAATCCCACAGAAATACAAACCATCATCAGAGAATACTATAAACATCTCTATGCAAATAAACCAGTAAATCTAGAAGAAACAGATAAATTCCTGGACACTTACACCCTCCCAAGACTAAACAAGAATGAAGTCAAATTCCTGAATAGATCAATAACAAATTCTGAAATTAAGGCAGCAATTAATAGCCTACCAACCAAAAAAAGTCCAGGACCAGATGGGTTCACAGCCAAATTCTACCAGAGATACAAAGAGGAGCTGGTATCATTCCTTCTGAAACTATTCTTAACAATAGAAAAAGAGGGACTCCCCCTAACTCAATTTTATGAGACCAACATCATCCTGATACCAAAACCTGGCAGATAGACAACTAAAAAAGCAATTTCAGGCCATTATCTATGATGATCATTGATGCAAAAATTCTCAATAAAATACTGGCAAACAATCCAACAGCACATCAAAAAGCTTATCCATCACGATCAAGTCAGCTTCATCCCTGGAATGCAAGGCTGGTTCAACATACGCAAATCTATAAAAGTAATCCATCACATAAACAGAACCAAAGACAAAAACCACATGATTATCTCAATAGACGCAGAGAAGGCCTTCAACAAAATTCAAGTTCATTTTATGCTAAAAACTCTTAATAAACTAGGTATTGATGGAATGTATCTCAAAATAATAAGACCTATTTATGACAAACCCACAGCCAATATCACACTGAATGAGCAAAAACTGGAAGTATTCCCTTTGAAAACTGGCACAAGACAAGATGTCCTCTCTCACCACTCCTATTCAATATAGTATTGGAAGTTCTGGCCAGGGCAATCAGGCAAGAAAAAGAAATAAAGGGTATTCAGTTAGGAAAAGAGGAAGTCAAATTGTCTCTATTTGCAGATGACATGATTGTATATTTAGAAAACCCCATTGTCTCAGCCCAAAATCTCCTTAAACTGACACACAACTTCAGCAAAGTCTCAGGATACAAAATCAATGTGCAAAAATCACAAACATTCCTATATACCAATAACAGACAAAAAGAGAGCCAAATCATGAGTGAACTCCCATTTACAATTGCTACAAAGAGAATAAAATACCTAGAAATACAACTAACAAGGGATGTGAAGGACCTCTTCAAGGAGAACTACAAACCACTGCTCAAGGAAATAAGAGAGGACATAAACAGAACGAAAAACATTCTATGCTTATGGTTAGGAAGAGTCAATATTTGGAAAATGGACATACTTTCCAAAGTAATTTATAGATTCAATGCTATCCACATCAAACTACCACTGACTTTCTTCACAGAACTGGAAAACCTACCTTAAATTTCACATGGAACCAAAAAAGAGCCTGCATAGCCAAGACAATCCTAAGGAAACAAAAAACAAAAAACAAAGCTGGAGGCATCACACTACCTGACTTCAGCTATACTGCAAGGCTACAGTAATCATAGTACTGGTACCAAAACAGAGATATAGACCAATGAAACAGAACAGAGGCCTCAGAAATAACACCACACATTTACAACCATGTGATCTTTGACAAACCAGACAAAAACAAGCAATGGGAAAAGAATTCCCTACTTAATAGTGTTGGGAAAACGGGTCAGTCATACGCAGAAAGCTGAAACTGGATCCTTTCCTTATACCTTATACAAAAATTAACTCCAGATGGATTAAAGATTTAAACATAAGACCTAACACCATAAAAACCCTAGAAGAAAACCTAGGCAACACCATTCAGGAGTACATAGGCACAGGCAAGGACTTCATGACTAAAACACCAAAAGCACTGGCAACAAAAGCCAAAATAGACAAATGGGATCTAATTAAACTTAAGAGCTTCTGCACAGCAAAAGAACTATCATTAGAGTGAAGTGGCAACCAAGAATGAGAAAAAATTTTTGCAATATACCCATCTGACAAAGGGCTAATATCCAGAATCTACAAGTAACTTAAACAAATTTACAAGAAAAAAACAAATAACCCCATCAAAAAGTGGGTTAAGGATATGAACACTTTTCAAAATAAGACATTTATGTGGCCAAAAAACATATGAAAAAAATATCATCATCACACAAAGAAATGCAAATCAAAACCATATCTCAAGCCAGTTAGAATGGCTATCATTAAAAAATCAGGAGACAACAGATGCTAGAGAGGATGTGGAGAAAGAGGAATGTTTTTACACTGTTGGCGTGTAAATTAGTTCAACCATTGTGGAAAACAGTGTGGCAATTCCTCAAGGATCTAGAAATACAAATACCATTTGACCCAGCAATCCCATTACTGGGTATATACCCAGAAGATTATAAATTATTCTGTTATAAAGACATGCACATGTGTTTATTGCAGCACTGTTCACAACAGCAAACACCTGGAACCAAGCCAAATGCCATCGGTGACAGATTGGATAAAGAAAATGTGGCACATATACACCATGGAATACCATGCAGCCATAAAAAAGGATGTTTATGTTTTTTGCAGGGACGTGGCTAAAGCAGGAAACCATCATTCTCTGAAAACTGACATAAGGACAGAAAACCAAACACTGCATGTTCTCACTCATAAGTGATAGTTGAACAATGAGAACACATGGACACAGGGAGGGGAACATCACACACTGGAGCTTGTCGGGGGTAGGGGGCTAAAGAAGGCATAGCATGGGCTGGGGGGACAGGGGACAGATAGAATTAGGAAAAAAACCTAATGTAGATGACAGGGTGATGGATGCAGCAAACCACCATGGCACATGTATACCTGCGTAACAAACCTGCACGTTCTGCAGATGTAGCCCAGAACTTAAAGTATAATAATAATAAATCTCCTGGGTTTAGCAAACCAGCTGAATCAATTCCTAGGACCCAGCTTTTACACCTGGGTTGAAATAATGTCTATAATAAATATCCTCTTCATAGGAAAAGAAAGGGGAATTATTAGGAGAGCAGCCATAACCATCTGGGAGACTTAACACCCTCCTAGGCAAGAAATCTCGCCAGCTGAACAAAAATTTCCAAATGTAGATCCCAAATGAGATAATAATGATCCAAAAGGCCAGGTGTGTGGTTCATGCCTATAATTCCAGCACTTTGGGAGCCAGAGGCAGGTGGTTCACCTGAGGTCAGAGGTTCGAGACCAGCCTAGCCCACATGGCCAAACCTCATCTCTACTAAAAATACAAAAGCTAGCTGGGCATGGTGGCATGCACTTGTAATCCCAGCTACTCAGGAGGCTAAGGCAGGAGAATTGCTTGAACCTGGGAGGCAGAGGTTGCAGTAAGCTGAGATTGTATCACTGCACTCCAGCCTGGGTGACAGAGCCAGACTCAGTCTCTCCCTTTAAAAAAAAAAAAAAATCCCAGAGAACAGACCCAAGTGCAGAACCTTAGGGAACCAATAATAAAACAGATCAAAAAGTCCACTACTGGGACACAAAGTGTCTCAAAGGCATTCAAGATTCAACAAAAACAAAAAGAGGAAACTTCCTCTGCATTCCTACAGAGGCTCAGAGACCAGATAAGAAAATATTCCAGATTAGATCCAGAGGACCCAGTAGAGCAAAGCCTTTTGAAGGTTAACTTTCTAAGAAAGAGCTGGCCTGACATTACAGAAAAATTACAAAGGATTAATGGATGGAATAAAAGACCAATTGAGAAAATACTAAGGGAGGCTCAGAATGCCTTCGTAAGGACAGAGTAAGAGAAGCATAAACAAAAAATCATGGTTGCCACTGTGGAAGAGGTAGTCAAAAAAAGTTAGATCAAGATCTCCTCAAAGGAGACAAGATAGATTTCAACACAAAGAAGAAGATAAATACAGGGAAAGCTCCTAAGACTATGAGTGGATGTTACAGGTATGGGAAATCAGGGCATTTTGAGAGATAATCTCCTAAATGGAAAACAGAAGAAAGGTGATACCCCTCATGACCGTTGATGAAGACTAGGGAGGTCAGGGGTTCCTTCTGAGTGGGTCTCACCAGGAACCCTTAATAAATTTGAAGGTGGGACCCAAGGGAGAAGAAGTGACATTTTTGATTGATACTGGGATGGCTCACTCCTTCCTAATTCACTAACCAAGTGGTACAGAACTCCCTAAGGAAAAATCAACAGTATCAGGATTAAAAGGGGAGGGATTTCAACAACCGGTATTCAAGAAAATGTTCATTAGATTGGGACAAAACAAATTGATCACTTTTATATGTTCCTAAAGCAGAAACTAACGTCCTAGGTCAAAACCAGATTGTAAGATTGGGTTTAGGATTAGGAGGGAAGGAAGGACAAATAAAAGTAATAATGGGCCTCCTAACAGAGGAGGAAGAAAAAAAATTAATAACCTTGTGAGGGTTAGGAAAGGCAATAGGGGAGGGTTAAAAATCACACCCTTATAAATTAAAATAAACCAAAAGAAGTAGTTGGAAAATACATATACTCCTATTTTTACTGAAGTGAGAAAAGGTCTTCAACCAGTAATAGAGATTAATGAAAGATGAACTATTAAAACCCTGCGTGTCACCTGTATGATACTCTAGTTCTCCCAGTCAAAAAGGTTAACGGGCTGTACAGATTGGTGCAAGATCTAAGGGCTATATATCAAATTGTCCAGACCTACTACCCTGTGGTGCCTAACCCCTATACCCTCCTCAGTAAGATACCCTATGAACATAAGTGGTTCAGTGTGGTGGATCTAAAAGATGTACTCTGGGAGTGTCCCTTAGACTTTCAGGAGTATGGACCTCTTTGCCTTCAAACAGGAATATCCTTTAACTGGGAGAAAACACCAGTACTGCTGGACTGTGCTACCACAGGGTTTCACAAAGCCCCACATGCATTTGGTGAAGCCTTAGAAAAAGTTCTGGAGAAATTCCAACCTTCCAAGGGAACCTAGTTGTTACAACACGTAGATAATCTCTTAACTTCTGGGGAGAGGAGGGCCAAGGTATCAGAAACCACCATAAGTTTGCTTAATTTCCTAGGAGGAAGAGGAATGTGTGTCTCTAAGAACAAACTGCAGTTTGTAGAAAAAGAAGTTAAATATTTAGGACACCTACTTAGTGAAGGGAAGAAAAAAAACCAGAAAGACTATCAGGAATAGTGGGTCTGCCTTTGCCTAAGAAAAAGAGAGAACTCAGAAAATTTTTAGGTTTAACTGTAGGTAATAAATTAACTTACATGCTCAAAAAACAAAGATTCTGTCTCAAGTTACTAGAAGAGAAACCCGATCTTTTGCAACAGTCCCAAAGGAAATTCAGGCAGTAAAAAAGCTAAAGCAGGCCCTCATTACAGTCCTGGTCTGGGCCTTCCCATCTTTAGAGAAACCATCCCATCTGTTTGTAACAGTAGACTCGGGTGTGGCCCTTGGGGTGCTCACTGAAACCTGGGGAGGGAAGAGGGAACCTGTTGCTTTTGTCTCAAGCTTCTGGATCCTGTCTCTCAGGGGTGGCCTGAATGTGTGCAAGCAGTGCTGCCACAGCCCTGCTGCTAGAAGAGAGTGGAAAGCTAACCTTTGGTGGGCTCCTAACAGTAAGCACCCCACAACAGGTCAGGAATATATTAAATCAAAAGCCAGGAGATAGTTAACAGATTCTCAGATTCTAAAATTTGAAGGCATGTTTAAAAAAAAAAAAAAAAAAAGATTTGCTCATAACAACAAATATTTGCCTATATTCAGCCACTTTCCTATGGAAAGGAGAGGAGAACAAAGAGACATCAGACCAGAAATGCTTAGATATCATAAAATACCAAACCAAAGTTAGACCAGACCTTAGGGAAGCTGCACTATATGATATGATAAGGCTGTTTGTGGATGGGTCGTCCCGAGTGATAGACGGCAAGAGACATAATGACCATGCTGTCATTTATGGAAATGAACACTCCTTATGTGAGCAAGGTAGATTACCTAGAGGCTGGTCAGCCCAAACCTGTGAATTATATGGTCCTAACCAGGCCCTAAAGCTCCTTAAAGCTCAAGAAGGCACTACATATACTAAGTATGCCTATGGGGTGGTAGACACTTTTGGAAAACTCTGGACAGAGTGGGGCCTAATAGCAGGAGAAAAGAACAGGTACATGAGGAATCAGTCAAATAGGTTTTAGAAAGCCTCCTGCTTCCAGCAGAGGTAGCCATGGTTCATGTAAATGGTCTTCAGAAAGGGAACACTACAGAAGCTACAGGAAACAGGCTTGCAGATGAAGCTGCTGAGCAAGCCTCTCTGTAGGAAGAAATCAGAAGACTATTTAGCCTGCTCCCAGACATCCCTAAGCCAGTATTAAGGCCCCAGTTTACCAGAGTGAATGAAGAATTAGAATAGGGGTCACTCAGACTGAAAGTGGCAAATGGGTACTTCCTGATGGAAGATAAATAGGTAAACCACTAATGAGAAAACTAATATCTATATTACACAAGGGGAGTCACTGGGGACTCCAGGCTTTGTGTGATGCAGTACTTAGGAATTATGGGTATATAGGGATTTATACCATCACTAAACAAGTATATGGAAGTTGTGTAGCTTGTGAAAATATAAACAAGAAGGTGATTAGAAAACAAGCCATGGGAGTAAGACCTCCCGGATTAAGAGCGTTTGAGAGCATTCAAGCAGATTTCACAGAAATGCCCAAAGTAGAAAGACTAAAGAATTTACTGGTAATCATAAATCACCTTTCCCCTTCCAACAACCACCGAGACTGTGGTCAAAATAATATTAAAACAGATTGTACCTAGATTTGCCTGGTGGAAAATATAAATTCAGACAATGGGAGCCACTTTACCTCAAGAATGTTAAGAGGAATTACGTAAGGTTTACAAATTAAATGGGATTATCACACCCTTTGGCATCTCTCTTCCTCTGGAAGGGTAGAAAGAATGAATCAAACTCTGCAAAAGGGTATCACCAAACTAATTCTTAAAAACTAAATGCCTTGGACCAAATGTCTCCCAGTAGCACTCCTTAGGATTAGGACAGCCCCAAGAAAAGACTTGAGCTTGTCCTCCTACAAATTATTACATGAGCTCTCGTATTTGGGCACAGCTAGAGATCTTCCTACTATGGAAACCAAGGATCAATTCTTAAGAAATTATATACTGGCTACATACTCCACCCTATCATCCCTTAAGTTAAAAGGACTTCTGACTCAAACTCTACCTCTTGAGTTTGCGGCTCACCACTTCCAGCCTGGCAATGGTGCTGATTAAGACTTGGAAAGAAGACAAGCTCCACCTAAGCTGGAAAGGTCCCTATCAAGTGCTCCTGACCACTGAGCTGGCCCTGCAAACAGCTAAACTGGGGTAAACTCACTATACTCAAGTCAAGGGACTAATTTAAAAAAAAAAAAAAACTGAAAGGGAGAAAAAAAGACCAGTGGAAAGTACATGGGTCACCTAAGGAACCTTTAAAGTTAACACTGAGAAAAATTTAAAAAGAAAACTTGGGCTGGCCCCATTTTTTGGAAGTTAATATGTCTGGGATGGGCTACTATAAAGAACAGAAGGTCAAAATGGAAACCAGCAGGGGACTCTTCCCTACCCAATCAGGTTGCTAATTAATGTAACCTAGACAGTAGCACCCCAAACTATAAAATTTAATGCCTGCTAGGTTTTACCTGGTGGGAATGTGGAAAATCAAAAACAGCTCTCAGGTGGATAAACATCTTTGCCCTGAACCAAATACAGGTTAGGGTAGAGCATCACCCTGCACCAGCTGGGATAAGGTATGGTGGACTACCCAATTTCAGTGCTTGACAATAAACATGGGGTGGGTAACTCCAACCTGGAGACCCTGAAAGAATAATTTACATCTGTCCAAGGACTCCCCGCCAAGTAACTGCCAGAATTTACAATGCAGTCCTGTACTCATCACCACGGACAATCCAGCCGTTCTAAACCAAAAACCAAAAGTAGCATCTCAGTTATATGGGTTGGGGCAAACATCACCAGGAAAAATCCCCTAGGGCAATTTGTTCTCCAACTAATAGAAAAATTCAACCCCCCATTTGCCTGGCTCTACTCCAAAACCCTAATAAACACTTTAGTTCACCAAATGACACTAAAGGGTAAAAATAACTAAGGTAAAGGATTTAAGGCAAACCTTAGAAACTGACACAGGGTACGGGAATATGAATGCCTGGGTCAAATTTTTGGTACAAGCCCTCAACAGAGTAACTGCTATGCATATGCTGTGGAACAACTTCAGGCACAGGTGGTTCTGTTTCCTCTAGGATGGAATACCAATCCTAAAGGAATGCATTGCATGTTAGCTCTATACCAGGATAAGGATGCATGGGGAAATGAGACTTATAAAGGTCTGTCATTGACCGGTAACACTGGCTCATGCCTTTAATCCCAGAACTTTGGGAGGCTGAGATGGATTACTGGAGGTCAGGAGTTCAAGACCAGCCTGGCCAATATGGTGAAACCCCATCTCTACTAAAAATGCAAAAAATTAGCCAGGCGTGGTGGTGCATGCCTGTAATCCCAGCTACTCAAGAGGCTGAGGCAGGAAAATCGCTTGAACTAAGAGGCAGAGGTTGAAGTGATCTGAGTTTGTGCCACTGCACTCCAGCCTGAGCAACAAGATCAAAACTCCATCTCAAAAAAAAACCCAAAAAAACAAAAAAACCTGCCCTTGCTCTTTCCCTGAACTGTGGAGGTCAGATCCCAGAGCAATTCCTCCCTTCTCCACAGAGAATATGAAACCACTCCTCTTGCCTCTCTAGGCAGGGGGCAAAGTTCAATAAGCTCATGGGAGAACTCTCAACTTGTACCCACATCCTAAACATCAGGGGTGAGTCAGACAATGGCAATTACTCAGCTCTCCATATACCCCAGGCAAATGTCTGGTGGTATTGCGGGAAAAGGAACTTCTGTAACCTGTTACCATCCAGTTGGATCAGGACTTGTGCTTTAGTCCAATTGCCTTCACTCTGGCATTTCATAAGATACCCGAAAATACACTTCATTACCAAAACTGGAGATATTTGATAAATTCTTTTAATCCCAATATATGTTAACTCAATAGGAGCTCCTAGTGGGGTGCCTAATAAATTTAAGGCCCAAAACCAAATAGCTGCTGGGTTTAAGTTAGCACTCTTCTGGTGGTCAACTATTAATAAAAATATGAATTAAATGAACTACATCTATCATATTCAACAAAATTCCTCAATTATACTCAGGACACCCTCAAAGGGGTAGCTAGCCAGTTAAATGCCACCAGCCAAATAGCCTTAGAAAACGGGCTTGCACTAGACATAATACTAGCAGAAAAAGGGGTGTATGAGTTATGCTGGGTGGGAAATGTTATACTTTCATTCCCAAGAATACTGCCCCAGATAGGACCATCAGAAAAGCTTTACAAGAACAACCCTAGCCAATGAACTAGCAAAAAATGCTGAAATTAATGACCCATTAATAGGTTGGCTAGAAGGTTGGTTTAAATAATGAAAACGCATGGTAACTCCAATCCTTACATCTCTCATAATTGTGGCAGGAGTCTTAACAGTAGTGGGATGTTGTATTACCCCCATGTAAGGGGACTAACACAAAGATTAATTAAAACTGCTATTAATAAACAAATACACATAACTTACTAGCAAAATAACCTGCTACTATTAGAGACCAAATTAAATTCACTCTCCTATAAGAAAAAAAAGTAAACAACTTCCCCAGAGTGATTCAAGAACCAAAAGAGTTTAAATAAAAATAAAACCAAAGAAAGTAAATAGAAAAGAGGAGGGAATTTGTAAGAAAACATTTTAAATGGTCCATTTTCAAGGCATGATAAATCTAAGTACTGGCAGCCAGCCTGCAGATATGAAAAACTTCACAGCTCATGCACCTAGAAAGTCATAATTAGCAAACAGAATGTAGAGGAGGGGTCAGCTTGTAAAAGAGAAGTTTTATTATCGGGAAATTGAAACTTAAACGAGGAAGAGGACCAGGGTATAACCTTATAAGGGGCATAATGAAACTTAGGCAACATCGAGGAAGATTGTAACCCATAGTACTCAACTGATCAGAACTTGCATGCTGGGAGATAAATTACCTGCTTTAACTGACCTGGGTATGCCTGCCTACCAAACACCTGATCTTGTAAGACCACCTAAAAGTCTCGGTTCTGCTGTTCTACGTGTCTCCGAGTCCATTCTTTGGGTTTGGAAGGCTAAATGTGTTTCTTCCATTATTCCATGACAAAACCAGCTTCTTTTAAAAGTTAACGTTTGTGTCATGAGCTGTAGATAAAACACTATGAAATTCTGAGACACATGCTCTGGAAAGCAATTAGTAACACAAACAGCTAAAGTATCTCTAGAAATATTATTTAAAACAGATAGACCTGGGACATGCTTATTAGTTAGAATCAATTTTATCAAATGTGTACAAACTAAGTCAATTAATTTGAGATTCTTATTTTAGTTGTAAATTTGTCTAGTTTTTGCCTTTGTAAGAAAAATAACTTTCTCTGTGAATCAAAGGTCCACCAAGGACACGTACAACTATAGATAAAAGAGCAAATGTGCTTTTGCTGTGGATCTCTTTACTTACCTTCTGTTTCTTTTTTGTTAACTGTAGAGTTTCTCTTTACAATGGTTCTTAAACCAGTCAATACAATTACTGAAAAAATACTTTCAAAATACAGGAGCCTAGGCCCCTCCAGACTTTTTAAATTGGAATTTCCAAGGATGGGGCAAAGACATTGACTGATAAGAGCCAAATGCAATTTCTTCTATGTCTTGGCAAGCATTCATAATTGCTTTTTATTGAAATGTGGGCCAACATGATACATAAATAACCACATGACATTTTAAATACTTTTGCTAAGTATAATTATGTAATACAATCTGGTTACAAAAAGTCATGTGTGGAAACATCATGATGTTGAGGGGCAGGCATACCTTTTTCAGAATGGTATGCCGATCTTGGTACTGGATAAAGAAAGAGTAAAGAAGAAATTTGGAAAACGCTTTTATCTTCTGTTGCCAGACATAGATAGCAGAGCAGGAATTTCATAGGGTAGCCCTGCCTCTCCAAGTTCCAGCTGACAGCTGTCTAGATTCACATAATGACTAAAGTCATCAGATTCAGTTCAATTAAAATCTGAGCACCTGCTGCATACCAAAAACTGTTCGTGGTACTGAAGTTAAAAGACTCTCTTCCTAGCACCTCCCTGAAATCAGCTAAAGCCAACTAAATTCAACAGGAGAGGATGGAAATCACGCAGGGTACAGAAGTTAGGGGTGAGAGACTTCAGTTAGTCCAGAAAGAAAATACCTCCCTTCAAAAAGACACAAGAAGAAACTCAAAAAGTAGAAGAGGTGTGATCATGAGAGACTGGTAAATAATTAGTAATAAATATGTCAGCAATTTTTCCTACCTTAAATATCAGCCTTGGCAGGACTACACTGATTACAGAGGTCTGATTCAAAAATTGGCCTGGTAGACAGGTATCTAATCCAGAGGTTCCCAAAGCTCACTGTACATTAGAATCACCTGGCTGCCATTCAGGACATTCTAAATTAATTGGTATGAGGTGTGACCCGGGCACTGGTGTGTTAAAAGTTCCCCCAGGTGATTGTAATGTTCAACGAACTTTGAGAACCACTGCAGTAGTTCCACACAACCTGGTTATTTGGCAGTTGTTCTTCAAAGTTGCATCATCATCAGGTTAGAAATGCAGAACCTCGGGCTCCACTCTAGACTGAATGAACCAGTCTGTCTTGCACAAAATCCCCAGGCAGTTCTCATTCACATTAAAGTGTCAGTAACATTGGTTGTACAGTGTTTCTCTAATTTAAGAGGGGAAAAATAAATCTTAAGAGCTATTTCTAACACTTTCATCACCTTTTCCCATTACTGCCATGAGTGAAACTCAGTCTTTGTTAGTTTCTAACAAGTATAAAAAAGAACTGACAATACCCATTTTCAAAGCGTAAATTTGTCTCTACTCTGAATGTGAAGTTTAAAACCTACTGCTAAGGTGCAAGAGCCAATTCAAGTTGCTTTTTATTTGCTTCTCCTATCTTGGAAGGAAGGGAGAGAGAGAATGAACCCTGCGATTACCACCTGTTGAATATTAGCATCCCTAAGTACCAGCTCCTTTCAGGAACAGTCTAGATGTTAGGACTCCATCCACCTGGCTAGAGACTGCTGGTTTCTACAAGCTTTCTTTTTTTTTTTTTTAACCCTATCCCCTTTCCTTCCCTCCTAGCTCTTTTTTTTTTCTTTTAAATTATCAGAGTTGTCCTAAGTAATTCCAAATGTCATAGAGATAACTGAAAGCTTTAAATATTAAAGACAGACCAGTACCTCATCAAGGAAAGCAGATACATGTCCAAGAGACATCGCAGGTAACTCTCCAAATAAAACCATTCGAGAAAAGTCATTTACTCCAATGCTTTCAGTAATCTTCTTAAAAATAAAAACAAGTTTATGGTTTGCATCTCTTGGAATCTGAAACAAGAGCAGGATAATTAGTTTAAGTTCACTTTGTAGTTTTCCTGTTAACAAGCAGGATTTACTATATCAACTTATAGCTGGATTGCTCGCAGAAGAAACAAAACCTGGCGTCTTGCCTGCCCTATAAACAAGGTCCTTCTACACGGCAAGTTATATGCGCTCTGCCAAAACACATTTTTTTAAAAAAAGATGTGACTCCACAGTGATCCAAGAGCAACTGAAACCAAGTTCTTTGGCAGAGAAAGCCCACCTTGCGTCTAACACCCAAGCAGCTAAAGAAAGCGCTGGTTTTCTTGCATTATCCTAGTCCAACAGGTTCAACGGGGGATTATCGGTCAGATACAAAAAAGCTCTGACCTTCTAGAAAACTAACCCGCAGCCGCCGAACTGTAGAGTGGGTGCGAAGTCCTGTGGGCCTCAGGATGGGGACTTCAAGCCAAGTTTGAAGTGCCCGAGTGAGCGCCCCGCGGGAATCCAAAGGGGTGCGACTGGGCTGTCTCCCCTGGGTATCCGTTTTGCTGGGGCCGGGGGGGAGGGGGGGTCGGGGGCAGGTCCCCTTGCCCGTCGTCTCTTACCTCCTGGGAAGCCACAAGGCGCCCCGCGGCGGCGACGCTAAACACAAGGCAAGCTGGGCTGGTGCTTTCCAGAAACTCCTCAAGAGCCTGCCGGTTGTCCTCTCCCTCCAAATACTGGCTCCATTTCTCCTCGGTGAACCCCAGCATCATCTCCAGGCGGCCGCCGAGGAAGCGCACCCGAGCGTCTTGGGCGAAACTCTGCGCTCTCCGGGCCGCCGCCGCCTCCTCGTTCTCCTCCTCCTCCTCGAGCTCCACAGCGCCCACTGCCTCCAGGGCGGCCCCCGAGGTTACGCGAAGGGTCGGGGCTTCCCGAAAGTCTCGCGCCTCCCTGCCTGCCACCGGGGCTGCCATCGGGCAACCGTCCGAGGGGACGCGGGGCCGACTGGGTCGTCACCCGAGGCTCTGGGTCAGCCCGGAGTGAGCGAGGACACCTGCGGAGACGCCCAGCCTCCTCCGCGATCGCCGCAAGCGCAGACCCTCGTCTCGCACCTGCTGCTACTTAGCAGCAGCGGCTACTGCGCACAGTGGTAGCCTGCCGGGCCGAGGCGATGGCCTAGGTCGAGCCGCGCGTCCCGTTTCCCGGGGGACAGTGTCCCCGCCCCAGCACGCTGGGGGCGGAGTGAGCGCTCCTCGCCACCTCCCAGTTGAAGGCAAGACCAAGGCCAGGCGGAGGGGAGCGGCCCTCGGGCTCTAGGTCCCGAACTGGCCGAGAAGGCTCCTGTACCGGGTCGGTCTGAGCCCCCAGCGCGCTTGCACCACTGCCCTGCGGCTCCATCGCCTACTAGACACTTGGTGGGGCTCCCAGGATTAATGAAGTGCTCTGGATGAAGCAATGCTCTCTTGCGCCGAGCTCTGTGCTAAATCCCTTACCTAGACTAGTTCACATAATCCGTGGAAAGCCAAGCTTCTGACTAGTCATTGTTTTATGGGCAAGGGACTAACTTACAAAAACAGTTAAGTAACAGAGAAGTTTGGGGCCCAAGTTGAGGGTTGTTATTCACCTTTCCTGAAGTGTCCAACTAGTACCAGAAAAGAGCCAATCCTGCAATTCAACTTTCCTAATCATGGGAATCCAAGATAGAAGTACTCAAAGTCCTCCTGATTCCCATCCTCAACCTGACACTTACTGGAATGTTAATACGCCCAGTAAGAGAACGCACAGTGCCCTTTTGTGAACTCCAAAATGTTCCAAAGATCTATAATATTATTTAATTCAAGAGTGAAAAGGTCAAAGAGGAAAGCGTCAGATTAAAAACAGTTTCATGATACTGAAATGGGATTCCACTGTGGTGCTTTAGTGGCTTTTGTTGAGACTAGTATGGAAATTTTGAATTTTAAGGAGGAGTCCTCAAACTAAACTTTTAAATCTCCTTTGTTAATTGTTTATTTCAAACTAAAGACTTCAACCCCCACCCCTTCCATGGTGGCTATTGAAGGACTGTTGCCCACAATAATCATTTAATACCTCAATGTTGATAAACAGGTATTTCCAGAAGATGAGGCTTCAACAATTTTTTTCTTTTCAGGATATTAACTGCCCCTGAAAACCATCTACAAGTTTCCAGTTACATAATCAGAATCTTGAAATAACACAGGCCCTTGGAAAACCTTGATAATGACTTCTAAGTTGTCAAGGCTGCTTTATATGGTCCATGATAGCCTTTGGGACTCCCAGTTGCTGGTGTACAAGGCTAGCAATCATCAGCTCCTAGTCTCTCCTCTCTTATATTCCAGCTTCACACCCCTGTACCCTAGAAGACCAGGAATTCTGTAAATAATAGTTGAATTAAATTGAAAGTAAATAACTACTTACAAATCTAGCAGAATTTTTAAAAAATAATGCTAATTTTAAAGTACGATTTTCAAAAAGTTAAATATGTAACTCAAAATATAGGATGAAGACTTGTCAAAGATTTATTTAACTCATTAATGAGGAAAACAACAAAATGATGTAAATTCCAAGGACAGTTAGAGAAAGAAATTTAGCAGCATTGGAGAAAGGGGGAGTCAGATTGCTAGGTTCAATATAACATTCATGAATGTCATACAAGGCACAATAATCCTTTGTTTTTAAAAAATAATTTGTTTTTCAGAAATAAATTACATCTGTAATGAACAAAAATCTGAAAATAAGAACATAACTTCACAGAGTTTGGGACTTTGATCAACAGTAGTTAATGAGTCCAAAAAAGTATTTACTTTTCCCTAAATAATTAATAATCCTTTCATTGGCCACTGAAACAATGTTTTAATGTGACAATGAATAAACATGACTTTACCTTGTTCCCAAGTGTTAGTTTTCTCAATAATAATAGCTAACATTGATCAAATACCAACTATGTGCCATGTACTGTGCTGAGTTCATTCATTTGTCTAACAAATCTTTATTGAATGCCTAGTAAGTGCCAAGCACTGTTCTAACCCTCATATTTGTGATTCAGGCTAGATTTATACTGGCTAGAGTGGAACTACACCAACTGAATTTCCATTTCATTTCGATTTTCTAGGTACCTGAGTTTTCTCATCTGAAATTTAAAAGAATAAAATGATAGATGAGATTAGTTTTTGGCAAATATCCCTCCCCTGACTCCACCTTCATGAAAAGAGTATGCTTATACCTTTTGGTGCTATTCAAGTTGTGGTTGGCCATGTGACTTGCTTTGGTCCATAGGATATAGGCAGACATAACAAACAGAGGCATCGCTTCTCGGCCTTGCGGCTAAGATCAAGTGTAGTAACAAACAGAGGCTTAGAATGGCTTTGCCTAGTGAGGCTTGCCTTCTTGTGCCTCTGCCACTGTCTTGAGAACATCCCTAGTTAGCTTTCTATGCAAGGAACCAGCCTGGACCCGACTTGTAACTCAGAGGCAAGTCCAGTGAGGCTTAGCCTTGATCAATCTACCCTCAGTCAGCCCACAGATGCATGAAAATAATGAATGATTATTGTTTTGAGCTACATAGTTGTGGTGAGGTTTGTTATGTAGTGACAGTATTGAGGGATTTCTCTTCCCAGGTCTGTGAGGGGTGTGGTTTCAAAGGCAGGAGCTTCTTGGCTCCACGCCTCCATCCAGGAACCAGAGGAGTTTCAAATGTAAAATTCTTTGTCTGGGTTTCCCACTTGAGGGCTAGGTAGAGAAAGCCAGGTGAAGCTCCTTTGTCCCAAAAACTCCACGGAAGTTCTGGGAGGAGGGGGCTCTGTAACTTAGAGTTGTGGACCAAGCAGCCAATCTGGTATTAGAGTCAAAAAATCAATCACTCCAGAGGAAGTTTAAAAGAACTCCTCTCCTTGGACGAGAACATGAATGGGGAGGGAATAACTCAAGGGTTAAAACTCCAGCTGCTCCTATCTATACAGATTCCTTCTCTGGGTCCCCTCCAGTGACAGGGTGGAAGCTGTCTTTCTTTCTCTCTCTTTCTTTCTCTAATAAATTGCTCTTCTGCAAACTCTTTGGGTCCACGATATTTATTCTAATGGCAAACTCACCACGCCTCCGGGGCCCCTTTCCCCATTCTTCCAGGTTAGCGAGGCTAAGAACCGCTTTGGAATGGGAAGCTGAGTAAGCTCCCCTGTTATATCTTTTGGCAAGTCAGTCAGCAGAATGTTGGACTTCAGAGCGGTTAGTGACATTGGATCCCTTTCACTTGCTAATCTGTCTTTCCCTTCCTTTAAATTTGTTAAGGAGGTAAAAAGCGGGTGCCCATCAGTCATCTAAGTGTGAATAGCTTGGCCACCAGTCTACAGACAGGGGTGTCAGGCTTTCTAAGAATGGACTCTCCAACAACCCCCAGCTCTTTGGAACTGGGAGTGTTGGCTAGCCCCAAATCAGCTTCCCTTTCTTGCTGTTCTTTCTCTGGGCCAAGCCAAGGGCTGACTGGAGGAAAGGGCAGTGGTCTCAAACCCCCAGTTCAATCCCGTTCAGGTTGGGGCCCCGCTTAGACCTTCTAAGAAAAAGTGTGAGCCATGCCCAACCTTTCGCACCCCAACCTCCTGAGTCCAGATTTCCATAAGGCAAACTTCTTCCTGGCTGTTTCCTCTATGATATTTCCTATACATGAGGCTATTGCCCTTCTTGCTAGGACTTTAAGGCTCTTGAGGTGGCAGTCCAGGGACCCTTGCTCATGGTACCCTCAGGCTTATGCCTATGGGGACATCCTACATTATAAATACACAGAGCTAGTTCCCTTAGTCCACAGTGCTAGGCTATGTCCTAATGAAGCCAGAGTCTATCAGTGGGTACAGGAGACTATAGGACATTTTGTTTTGTTTTGTTTTGTTTTTTGTCACCCGCAATTTCCCAATCCAACTGAGTGGTGCTAGAATCCAATGATGTATAATTTGTCTTGCCTAGGATTGGCTCTCCATACGGAAGAACTTCTCCATCTAGAATACCATAGTCAGACCTGATCCAAGGCTCAAATAGTTAATTACAAGCCCCACAATCCTAGGGCATATTCCTATAATGAAGAATGGGGTCGGGGAGAAGGCCGGGTCCTGAGGGCATTGTTCCGGCCTCAGCCATGCAGCCAGCCATTACCTTCTTTAAGATTGCTGTGCTTAGAGGCGCCTCCCAAGGAGTTTATCCTCCTAGGGCAACTTTATGGTCAGGCCTATGTTAATTGAACTCTTGCTAGGGAATACTGGCACCCATCACCCAAGCCTCACTGGCCTAGTTCTTCAAGGACGCACTGCTACAGGACCACTAATCCCGTCAGTCCCCATGTCTTTAAGGTGGTCATAAGGACATTAGACAGCGTGTGCTGATGACGCTGGTAAGCATGATTAAACCTGGCACATGGTGGGGGGTGGGGGGCAGAAGATGATTACACATCTAGGGTGCAAGGAAATTGCCTGCATCCCTGTGTTCAATTTCAGATGGGTGCTACTTTTCCCAAGGCAAAATCACCCTTAAAGTGTATCCTGGATAACTGGAACCAATTTGACCCATGATCTTTGAAAAAGAAGTGGCTCATTTTTCTCTGCCAAACAGCATGGCCGTGATACCCTCTGCCGAGTGGAGAAACCTGGCCTCCGAAGGGAAGTGTAAATTATAACACCCTTCTACAAATAGACTTGTTCTGTAAGAGGGAAGGTAAATGGATTGAGGTCCCCTATGTGCAAGTTTTCTTTTCTCTACAGGATAATCCTTAGCCGTGTAAGGCCTGTAACTTATACCCTACTGGCCCCTCCTCAGGACTATCCCCATATTTAGGACTCCCTGTGGCTCCTCCCTTCACCAATATTGACCAGGTGTCCTCAACTCCTATAATCCAAGAGGAGTCAGAGAAGGCCAAAGTGGCTAAGGCACCTCAGGATACTAGGATGCCCCAACTCTGCCCCCTACAAGCAGTAGGAGGAGAATTTGGCCCAACCAAAGTACATACTCCCTTTTCACATTCTGACTTAAAGCAAATCAAGGTGGACTTAGGAAAATTTTCAGACGACCCGGATAAGTACATAGATGTTCTGCAGGGCCTGGGTCAGTCCTTTGAATTGGATTGGAAAGATATCATGTTATTGCTTAGTCACACCCTAACCAGCAATGAGAGAGAGGCTGCTCTAGCAGCAGCTCAAGAGTTTGGGAACACCTGATACCTTAGTCAAGTACATAACCAAATGATGCCAGAGCAGAAGGATAGATTCCCTGCAGGTAGACAGGCAGTCCCTAGCACAGATCCTCACTGAAACTGTGACTCAGAACAGGGGGACTGGAGCCATAGGCACCTATTAAACTGCATACTTGAGGGACAAAGATGAACTAGGAAAAAGCCCATGAACTATGCAGTGTTATCCACCATAACTCAGGGAAAGAAAGAAAACCTAACAGCCTTCCTTGAGCAGTTATGGGAAGACTTAAGAAAGTACACTCCCTTGTCACCAGACTCCATCGAGGGTCAGCTAATACTAACAGACAAATTTATTACACAATCAGCAGCAGACATTAGGAGGAAGCTCCAGAAGTTGGCCCTGGGGCCAGAACAGAGTCTAGAATCATTACTAAATCTAGCAACCTCGGTATTCTATAATAGAGACAAGGAGGAACAGGCTGAAAGGAAGAGGAGGGGTCAGAGAAAAGCCACAGCCCTAGTCACGGCCTTCAGGCAAGCAGACCCAAGGGGCTCGGAAGAGGGAAGGGCTTGTGTTAGCTGCCAGTCTGGCAGAGCTTGCTATCACTGCGGCCTTCCGGGACACTTTAAGAAAGACTGTCCCCAGAGGAATGGACCACCACCTCATCCTTGCCCACTGTGCCAAGGGGAATCACTGGAAGGCACACTGTCCCAGGGGATGAAGTTTCCCGGGGCCTGAGGTAGCTAACCAGATGACCTAACAGCAGGGCTGAGGGTGCCCGGGGCAAGCGCCAGCACAAGCCATCACCCTCACTGAGCCTCGGGTAAAGCTGACCGTAGAGGGCGAGGAGGCCAATCTTCTCCTGGACACTGTGCGGCCTTCTCAGTTTTGCTTTTCTGTCCTGGACAGTTGTCCTCCAAGTCTGTAACTGTCCAAGGAGTCCTAGGACAAGCAGTCTCCCGATATTTCTCCCACCCCATAAGGTGTAACTGGGGAGATATACTCTTCTTATCATGCCAGAAAGCCCCACTCCCTTACTGGGGCAGGACCTGTTAGCCAGAGCAGGAGCCATTATCTATATGAACATCATCATAGAGGAAATCCCTCTCCGCTGCCCATTATTTAAAGAAGGAATTAATCCCGATGTTTGGACAACAGACGGACAATACGGGCGGGCAAAGAATGCGTGCCCAATTCGAAAAAGGCTAAAGGATCCCACCTCTTTTCCTTACCAAAGACAGTACCCCCTAAGACCAGAAGGCAAAAAGGGGCTACAGGATATTGTAAAGAACTTAAAAGCTCAGGGTCTAGTGAGGTCCTGTAACAGCCCTTGTAATACTCTTAATTTTAGGACTTCCAAAACCTAATGGACAATGGAGGCTGGTGCAAGATCTCAGGCTTATTGATGAAGTCGTGATCCCTTTATACCCAACAGTACCCAACCCACACACTTGCTCTCTCAAATACCAGGAGAGGCACAATGGTTTACAGTCCTGGACCTTAAGGATACCTTTTTCTGTGCTCCATTACATCTTGACTCCCAGTTTCTGTTCCCCTTTGAAGACTCTTTAGACTAGAATTTTAAGCTCACCTGGACAGTGTTACCCCAGGGCTTTCGAGATAGCCCCCACCTGTTTGGCCAGGCTGTAGCTCAGAATCTCAGTCATTTTTCACATCCAGGTACCCTGGTTCTTCAATATATGGATGACTTACTTTTAACTGCTAACCCAGAAACCCAGTGTCCACAGGCCACCCGGGACTTCCTAAACTTTCTAGCCACCTGTGGATATAAGGTTTCCAAACCAAAAGTCCAACTTTGTAGGCAAGAGGTAAAATACCTAGGGCTTGTCTTGTCTAAGGGCACTCAAGCCCTTGATAGAGAATGTCTACAACACATACAGGCCTTCCTCTGTCCAAAAACCTTAAAACAGTTATGGGGATTCTTAGGAATAACTAGTTTCTGCCAGTTGTGGATTCCCAGATGTGGTGAAATAGCCAAACCCCTCTACACTCTGATTAAGGAAACCCAAAAGGCTAACACCCATCTAACACAACGGGAGCCTACAGTTGAGGCAGCCTTTCGGACCCTGAAGCAGGCACTACTGCAGGCTCCAGCTGTAAGCCTTCCTGCAGGGAACGACTTCTCCCTATATGTTATGGAAAAGTCAGGAGCGGCACTGGGGGTTCTCACCCAGACTCAGGGCACCACACCACAACCGGTGGCATACCTAAGGAAGGAAATTGATGCAGTAGCAAAAGGCTGGCCATATTGCTTGTGGGTCATAGCCGCAGTGGCTATGTTGGTCTCAGAAGCTGTTAAGATAGTACAAGGGAAAGATAGAACTGTACAGACTTCACATCATGTAGCTGGAATTCTGACCTCTAAAGGAGGCTGATGGCTGTCAGACAATCACTTACTCAAATATCAGGCCTGAATGCTTGAAGGGCCTGTACTTCAGCATACATGTGCAGCCCTCAATCCAGCTACTGTTCTTCCTGAGGAAGAAGGAGACAGAGAACATAACTGTCAACAGGTTATAGCCCAGAACTATGTGACTTGAGAGGATCTCTTACAAACTCCTCTAGCCAATCCTGACCTTAATCTATACACTGACGGAAGTTCCTTTATGGAAAATGGAGTTCGTAAGACAGGATATGCAATAGTCAGTGACCAAACAGTGCTTGAAAGTAATTCCCTTCCTCCTGGAACTAGTGCCCAATTGACAGAACTAGTAGCCCTCACTCGAGCTCTAAAATTAGGAAAAGGAAAGAGAATAAACATTTATACAGATTCCAAATATGCTCACCTGGTTATGCATGCCCATGCTGCCATATGGGAGAAAAGAGAGTTCCTAACCTTGGCAGGATCTCCCACTAAATACCATAAGTAAATGTTAGACTATTACAAGCTGTCCAAGAACCCAAAGAGGCGGCAGTCTTACACTGCTGAGGTCATCAGAAATGAGATAAGAAGGAAGCAGAGGGCAATCGCTAAGCTGACCTAGAGGCAAAAAGGGCAGCTAGACAAGAATTTATAGAAGGATCTTTAATATGGGAAACCCCTCTCAAGGTAACTAGACCTCAGTACTCATCAGAAGAGGTACAGTGGGCAGTCTCCCAGGGACATAATCTTCTTCCTTCAGGATGGCTAGCTACTGAGGAGGAAAAAGTACTCCTACCTGCTGCCAGCCAGTGGTAAGTACTTAAAACTCTACAGCAAACCTTCCATATGGGTATAGAGAATACATATTGAATGACCAAATCTGTATTTACAGAAATAGGTCTCTTCAAGGCTGTCCAACAAATAGTCAAGGGATGTGAAATATGACAGAAAAACAATCCTTTGGCATATCGCAAGGTTCCTCCTGGGGAACAGCGAACCAGTCATTACTCAAGTGAGCACTGGCAAATGGACTTTACCCATATGCCTAAGTCTCAGGGATATCCATATCTGTTAATATGTGTAGATACCTACATGAACTGGGTTGAGGCTTTCCCCTGTAGAACAGAAAAAGCCCAAGAGGTAATAAAAGTCCTGATTAATGAAATAATCCCTAGATTCAAACTCCCTTACTGTCTTCAAAGCAATAACAGCCCTGCCTCCAAAGCTGCAAGGAATTTCCAAAGCTTTAAGAATACAATACCATTTCCACTGTGCTTGGAGGCCTCAGTCCACAGGGAAAGTGGAGAAGATAAACGAAATTCTTAAGAGACACCTAAAGAAACTGGTACAGGAAACCCACCTCCTGTGGCTTTCTCTATTACCAATAGCACTCTTAAGGGCTTGAAATTCTCCTCAGAAAACAGGACTCAGCCCATATGAGATGCTTTATGGACGGCCCTTTCTTACTAATGATCTCATATTAGACAAGGAAACAGCAGATCTAATAAAAGATATAACCTCCTTGGCTAAGTACCAACAGGCTCTTAGGACCTTACCTGAAGGACACCCTAGAAAAAAGGGGAAAGAGTTGTTCTACCTGGAGACTTGGTGCTTTTTAAATCTCTCCCCTCAAACTTTCCCTTTCTAGACCCATCCTGGGAAGGACCATCTTTGGTTATTTTGTCTACCCTAATAGCAGTTAAGGTGGTGGGAATTGACTTGTGGATTCATTACACTCAGCTGAAGCCTTGGACACCTCCTGAAAAAAATCACAGGCCCTCCACTCCACAACCTGAAGTTCCAGGAGAGGACCCTTCATACACCTGCAAGCTGTTAGAGGATCTACCTTTGCTCTTCCGGCGAGATCCCCAGGAAAGTAACTACTCATGGGTGTAACTTACATCCTGGCTTTAACAGGACTATCACTCTCGACTTTACCATTTGCAACTAGACTCTATGACGTTGCCCCTACGGATTGGCCTAATACCTCTCCTCCTCTCCTTCCTAGTGCCCGCCCTCCATGACAATTTACACTGACTTTCAGGTGTAGAGTCTTCTCCTGCCAAGGCCATGACATACTCAAACTCCAATTATTCCTTTCATAGTCAGGGGGTGGCGGAATAATAGGAGGATTTGGTACCAGCCTTGGAAGAAGTACTACCTCTACTCAGTTTTACTATGAGCTGTCTCAGGAGTTAAATGATAACATGGAAAATGTTGCTAATTCTCTCTGCAGAGCCAGCTCACTCTGCAGAAGCAGCTTAACTCTTTAGCTGCCATGGCTCTTCAAAACAGAAGGACCCTGGATCTGCTAACAGCAGAGAAAGGAGGAACCTGTCTCTTTTTTGGAGAAGAATGCTGCTACTTCGTAAACGAAGCAGGTATTGTCTTAAACAAAGTTAAAGAACTCAGGGACCCAATCAAACGCAGGGCTAAAGACCTTCAAGAAACAGGATCGTGGAGCTTGTTTAACAACTGGTGTCCTGGCTTACCCTCTTCTAGGCCCGTTTATGACCATTCTATTATTGCTGGCCTTCTGGCCTCTCCTCTTTAACCTTCTTGTCAAATTCGTTTCTTCTAGAATTGAGGCCATGAGGCTACAAATGGTCCTGCAAATGGAACTCCGAATGTCCTTGGCTCATGAGTTCTATCGTGGACCTCTGGATCAACCTGCACCCCTGGAAGACTCCCCTCTGGAGGAAACTTCAACTGCTGGGCCCCTTCTACTCCCCAATTCAGCAGGAAGTAGGTAGAAAGTGATTGATGCCTGTGTCCCAACAGCAGTTGGACTTTCCTGTTCAGAGTGCGGACTGAGGGATTTCTCTTCCCGGGTCTGTAAGGGGTGTGGTTTCAAAGGCAGGAGTTTACTGGCTCCATGCCTCCATCCAGGAACCAGAGGAGTTTCAAATGTAAAGTTCTTCGTCTGGGTTTCCCACGTGAGGGCTAGGTAGAGAAAGCCAGATGAAGCTCCTTTGTCCCAAAAAACCCACTGAAAGTTCTGGGAGGAGGGGGCTCTGTAACTCAGAGTTGTGGACCAAGCAGCCAATCTGGTATCAGAGTCAAAAATCAATCACTCCAGAGGAAGTTTGGAAGAACTCCTCTCAACGGATGAGAACATGAATGGGGAGGGAATGACTCAAGGATTAAAACTCCAGCTACTCCTACCTATATGGATTCCTTCTCTGGGTCCCCTCCCACGACAGCGTGGGAGCTGTATTTCTCTCTCTCTCTCTCTCTCTCTCTCTCTCTGTCTAATAAATTGCTTTTCCACAAAACTCTCTGGGTCCATGATATTTATTTGAACGGCAAACTCACCGCACCTCCAGGGTCCCTTTCCCCGTTCTTCAGGGTTAGTGAGGCTAAGAACCTCTTTGGAATGGGGAGCTGAGTACGTTCCTCCAGTTATAGTATGGTAATAGTAAACGATATACCACATTGCAGAGTTGTTGTGATATATATATATATATATATATATGTATATATATATATATAAAAGCACAAACACTTAGGCCAGTGTCTGGCACATTTATTACTAGTTGTAGAGGAGGAAACGTGAAAAACTAGGCAAGAAAAGATACAATATGTTAATTACGTCAGATGTGAAAGGAAATTAAATTTTGGGACCTAAACTCATTTAGCCAATGGGAAAAGTCAAGCTGGGAACTGGGTCATGCAAACCTGCCTCCTCCTTTTGGTATGTAAATAAGATGGCTACAACATAAAAGGCTACACGCCTCTTCCATATTTGGCCCGCAGGAAATTTCCTGGTGAGCTGTTAAAACCTCACCATGGCAATGCAAATGGATAGCTTGTCTGATCACCCACCAGACACAAATGCATATCTGATTGTTCCCCTGCCCCGTTTTGTTACCTTATATAAAATGTGATTCCTCACATTCTTCCACTGCCCCCTTTTGTTTTTGTGAAAACTGTGTGCTTCTCAATATCCCACCCTTTCCCCTTTAAATTTGGAGCCCTCAAAATGATCTCTGGAGAAAGGCATAGACCTGTCTCCCAGCAAGTCCTTAACTTCGGCAAACAAATCTCCTAAAATGATTAAGACTTGTCTTGTCATTTTCCTCAATTGACACAGATGATAAGTTCTAAGAAGAAAAGCAAAGGAGGGTAAAAGTTGGATATGGGGAGCATGTTAACTACCATTAGTGTTTAAGGAAGGACTTATTTTTGAGCAGAATTCTGAGAGCGAGCAATGAGTTCTGGAAGAACATTCCAGGCATAGGGAAGAGAACATAGACCCACAAGAGAGGATGGTTGATTTATGGAGAAACAGCAAGAATGCCAGTAAGAGGAAGCAGAGCAAGAGATGAGGACAAAGAAGAAATATAAGACAAAAATCACATAGGGCTGTGATAATAGCTAGGCTTTTCTTAAAAGAAGATGATGTAGCAGAAACTGCTAACTGTCCCCAGTGTCCACTCACCTTGTCTTTCTCTTGGTAATACAGCATTTACCCCTATTCCAAGTTTAATGGGACTCATGCTCACCCAAACTGCATACCTCATTTACTTTCATTTCACGTTACCTAAAAGGGAAACTAGGAAATTTTCCCTGTAGCTAATGTGAAGTGAAAGTAAATGAGGTATAAAATACATGTATCATATTCTTAGAATGTGCCAGCTCTCCATTTCCCCTTGTCTTTCCAACTTGCTGACTAGTGTATCAACATGAAATGCTGAGCCATGTTCAATTATGCAAATGTCCCTTAAACATAAGACAAGATGCTCAATTTCCCTCACAAAAGAGAAATACAAATTCAAACAAGAGTACAATACTATTTTTTCACTTATTAGCTTTAAGACTGACATCATATTCTTGGCATGGCTGGGGAATAGGCATTTTCATACATCACTGCTGGGAATTCAAAGTGATACAACCCCACAGAATTCACTGACTTCTAGAAAAAGTCCTATGCATTTGTCCTTTGACTCAGCATCTTTCTTCTAGAAATCTATACATAAGGTTAGTCATTATAGCACTAATGGTAAGAGCAAAAGGCTGGAAATAAGCTAAATGTCCAGCTGTAGGAGATGGGCTCAATAAACTAATATCCAAAGAATGGAGTAACATACAGCTAAGAAAAGAGAAAGCAGTCAGCTGGGGCTTCCTGCCACCCCCACCCATGTTCTACAGCCAACAGAATTCTAATTTCCCCCTGGGATGGATTGCCCAGAGCAAGGACAGGCTGCCATCCTGGCTGTTTTGGTTTCTCAGCCCGTTCAGCCTATGGGTCTTGGAATGCCCAAACCAATCAGAAGCTGAAAGGATCCCCAACACAGCACAGCTGCTCTACAAAAAAGCTGCCAGACTGCTTCTTTAAGTGAGTTTCTGATCCTGTTCCACCCGACTTCCCAAGTGGGGTCTCCAGCCACCTCCTACAGGTGTGTTTGGGCCAGCAACAGGTCAGTACCTACCTGGGACAAAGCTTCCAGAGGAAGGGGCAGGCTGCCATCTTTGTTGTTTTGCAACCTTCACTGGTGATACCTCCAAATATGGAAAAAGCTGAGGTAACCAGGGTCTGGAGCAGACCCCCAGCAAATCACAGCAGCCCTACGGAAGAGTGGCCAGCCAGACTCTTAAAAGAAAAATGAACAGAAAACAACAACAAAACCCACAGAAACCCCATCTAAAGGTCAGAAACCTCAAAGATCAAACGTAGATAAGCCAACAAAGATGAGAACGAATCAATGTAAAAATGCTGAAAACTAAAAAATCCAGAGAGCCCTCTTTCATCCAAATGACCACAACACTCCTCCAGCAAGGGCTCAGAACTAGGCTGAGGCTGAGATAGCTGGAATGACAGAAGTAGGCTTCAGAATGTAGATAAAAATATAAAGATGAACTTTCCTGAACTAAAGGAGCATGTTGTAACCCAATGCAGGGAAGCTAAGAATCATGATAAAAACAATGCAGGAGCTAGGCGACATGGCTCATGCCTATAATCCCAGCACTTTGGGAGGCTGAGGCAGGTGGATCACATGAGGTCAGGAGTTCAAGACCAGCCTGGCTAACATGGTGAAACCCCGTCTCTGCTAAAAATACAAAAATTAGCTGGGCCCGGTGATGCATGCCTGTTATCCAAGCTACTCAGGAGGCTAAGACAGGAGAATTACCAGAACTCAGGAGGCAGAGGTTGTAGTCAGTGCATTCCAGTGCACTCCAGCCTGGGCAACAGGGTGAAACTCTGTCTCAAAACAAACAAACAAACAAAAAACAATGCAGGAGCTGACAGCCAAAATAGCCAATTTAGAGAGGAACATTACCAACCTGATAGAGCTGAAAAACACACTACAGGAACTTCACAATGCAATCACAAGTATTAATGGCAGAGTAGAACAAGCAGAGGAAAGAATCTCAGAGCTTGAAGACTATCTTTCTGAAATAAAACAGGCAGACAAAAATAGAGAAAAAAGAATGAAAAGGAATGAACAAAACCTCTGAGAAATGTGGGATTATATAAAGAGACCGAATCTATGACTGATTGGTGTCCCTGAAGGAGACAGGGAGAATGGAACCAAGTTAGAAAACGTATGTCAGGATTTTATTCAGGAGAAATTTCCCAACCTAGCAAGACAGGACAACATTCAAATCCAGGAAATGCAAAGAATCCCAGTAAGGTACTCCACAAGAAGATTATTCCCAAGACACATAATCATCAAATTTCCAGGGAAAATTTTTAAGGGCAGCCAGGGAGAAAGGCCAGGTCACCTACAAAAGGAAGCCCATCACACTAACAGCAGACCTGTCAGTAGAAACCCTACAAGCTAGAAGAGATTGGGGGCCAATATTTAATATTCTTAAAGAACAACCCAGAATTTTATATCTGGCCAAACAAAGCTTCAGAAGTAAAGGAGAAATAACTTTCTTTTCAGACAAGCAAATGCTAAAGGAATTTGTTAACACCAGACCTGCCTTACAAGAGCTCCTAAAGGAAGCACTAAATACGGAAAGGAAAAACCATTACCAGCCACAACAAAAATGCACTGAAGTACACAGACCAGTGACACTATGAAGCAACCACATAAACAAGTCTCCAAAATAGCCAGCTAGCATCATGATGACAGGATCAAATCCACACATAACAATACTAACCTTAAATGTAAATGGACTAAATGCCCCAATTAAAAGACACAGACTGGCAAGCTAATGAATCAACACCCATAAGTATGCTGTCTCCAAGAGACCCATCTCACATGCAAAGACAAACATAGGCTGAAAACAAAGGGATGCAGTAAAATGTACCAAGCAAATGGGAAACAGAGAAAAGCAGGAGTTGCGATCCTAGTTTCTGACAAAATATACTTTAAACCAACAAAAACCAAAGAAGACAAAGAAGGGCAATCCATTAATGGTAAAGGATTTAATTCAACAAGAAAACCTAACTATTCTAAATATATATGCACTCAAACAGGAGCACCCAGATTCATAAAGCAAGTTCTTACAGATCTATAAAGAGACTTAGACTCCCACACAATAATAGTGGGAGACTTTAACACCCCACTGACAACATTAGACAGATTGAGACAGAAAATTAACAAAGATATTCAGGACCTGACCTCAGCTCTCAGTCAAGTGGACTTGATAGACATCTACAGAAATCTCCACCTCAAAACAACAGATTTACATTCTTGTTATTGCCACATGGCACTTACTCTAAAATTGATCACATAATTGGAAGTAAAACACTCCTCAGCAAATGCAAGACTGAAATCATAACAAACAGTCTCTCAGCCCATAGCACAATCCAACTAGAACTCAAGATTAAGAAATTCACTCAAGACTGAGCATGGTGGCTCATGACTGTAATCCCATAACTTTGGGAGAACAAAGCAGGTGAATCACTTGAAGCCAGGATTTTGAGACCAGCCTGGCTAACATGATAAAACCCCATTTGTACTAAAAATACAAAAATTAGCTAGGTGTGGTGATGCATGCCTGTAATCCCAGCTACTCAGAAGGTTGAGGCAGGAGAATCACTTGAACCCAGGAGACAGAGATCCTGGGCCATGAAATTGTGAACTGAGATTGTGCCCCTGCACTCCAGCCTGGGCAACAGAGCAAGACTCTGTCTCAAAAAAAAAAAAAAAAAAAAAAAAAAAAAAAAAAAAAGGAAAAGAAAAGAAAAGAAAAAGAAATTCACTCAAAACCAGACAACTACATGGAAATTGATTCCTGGGTAAAAATAATAAAATTAAGGTAAAAATCAAGAGGTTCTTTGAAACTAATGAGAGCAAAAGGCAATGTACCAGAATCTCTGGAACACAGCTAAAGCAGTGTTAAGAGGGAAATTTACAGCACTAAATGCTCACATCAAAAAGCTAGAAAGTTCTCAACAACCTAACATCACAACTAAAAGAACTAGAGAACTAAGAGCAAACAAACTTCAAAGTTAGCAGAAAACAAGAAATAACCAAGATCAGAGCTGAACTGACAGAGACAGAGGCCTGAAAATCCCTTAAAAAATCAATGAATCCATAAGCTGTTTTTTTAAAAAAATAATAATAAAATAGACTGCTAGCTAGACTAACAAAGAAGAGAGAAGATTCAGATAAACAAAATCAGAAATGACAAGGGGAATATCATCAATGACCCCACAGAAATACAAACAACCATCAGAGAATACTATAAAGGCCTCTATGCACATAAATCAGAAAATCTATAAGAAAGAAATTTACTCCAAGAATAGACCAATAAAATGTTCTGAAATTGAGGCAATAACAAATAGCCTACCAATCAAAAAAAGCTCAGGGCCAGATGGATTCACAGCTGGATTCTACCAGAGGTAGAAAGAAGAGCTGGTACCATTCCTACTGAAATTATTCCAAAAAATTGAAAAGGAGGGACTCCTCCCTAATTCATTCTATGAGGCCAGCATCATCCTAATACCAAAACCTGTCAGAGATACAACAAAAAAAGAAAACTTCAGGCCAATATCCTTGATGAACATTGATGCAAAAACCCTCAGCAAAATACTGCAAACCAAATTCAGCAGCACATCAAAAAGCTTATCGACCATGATCAAGTAGGCTTCATCCCCATGATATAAGGCTGGTTCAACATACACAAATCAATAAATGTAACTCATCACATAAACAGAAGTAAAGACAAAAATCACGTGATTCTCTCAATAAATGCAGAAAAGGCCTTCAATGAAATTCAACATCCCTTCATGTTATAAACTCTCAGTAAACTGGGTATTGAAGGAACATGCCTTAAAATAATAAGAGCCATTTACGACAAACCTACAGCCAATATCATACTAAATGGGCAAAAACTAGAAGCATTCCCTTTGAAAACTGGCACAAGACAAGTTTGCCCTCTCTCACTGCTCCTATTCAACATAGCATTGGAAGATCTGGCCAGGGCAACCAAGCAAGAGAAAGAAATAAAAGGTATTCAAATAGCAAAAGAAGAAGTCAAACTATCTTTGTCTGCAGATGACATGATCCAATATCTGGAAACCCCATTGTCTCAGCTCAAAAGCTTCTTAAGCAGATAAGCAACTTCGACACAGTCTCAGAACACAAAATCTATGTGCAAAGATCACTAGCATTCCTATATACCAACAATAAGCAAGCCAAGAGCCAAACCATGAATGAACTCCTATTCACTATTACTGCAAAGAGAATAAAATATCTAAGAATACAGCTAACAAGGGGCATGAAGGACCTCTTCAAGGAGAACATAAACCACAGCTAAAAGAAATCGGAGATGACACGAACAAAAGGAAAAGCATTTCATGCTCATGGATGGAAAGAATCAATATCATGAAAATGGCCATACTGCCAAAAACAATTTATAGATTCAATGCTATTCCCACTAAACTACCATTGATAGTCTTCACTGAACTAAAATAAATAAATAAAATTTAAAAAAGATTTTAAAATTCACATAGAACCAAAAAAGAGCCTGAATATCCCAGACAATCCTAAGCCAAAAGAACAAAGCTGGAGGCATCACACTACCTGACTTCAACTAGACTACAGGGCTACAGTAACCAAAACAGCATGGTTCTCATACAGGAACAGACACATAGACCAATGGAACAGAACCCAGAACCCAGAAACAAAACCACACACAACCAGCTGATTTTCAACAAACCTGTCAAAAACAAGCAATGGAGAAAGGATTCCCTACTTCCTAAATGGTGCTGGGGGAACTAACTTGCTAGCCATATGCAGAAAATTGAAACTGGACCCCTTCCTGACACCATATACAAAAATCAACTCAACATGGATTAAAGATTTAAATGTAAAATGCAAAATTACAAAAAACTCAGAAGAAAATCTAGGCAATACCATTTAGGACATAGGCACAGGGAAAGATTTCATTATGAAGAAACCAAAAGCAATTGCAACAAAAGCAAAAATAGACAAATGACATCTAATTAAACCAAAGAGCTTTGGTTAGTTTAATTAGATTTCATTTATTATGCA
Organism: Cacajao melanocephalus; assembly: GCA_963573385.1. Classification (NCBI taxonomy): domain Eukaryota; kingdom Metazoa; phylum Chordata; class Mammalia; order Primates; family Pitheciidae; genus Cacajao; species Cacajao melanocephalus. The sequence goes on from CAUYLG010070024.1 coordinate 32,273, forward strand.
CAGCAAAAGAAGCTATCATTAAAGTAAACAGACAACCTATATAATGGGAGAAAATATTTGCAATATATTAATCTGACAAAGGTCTAAAATCTAGTATCTATAAAGAAATAAAACAAATTTACAAGAAAAAAACAGACAACCCCATTAAAAAGTGGCCAAGGACACAAACAGACACTTCTCAATAGAAGACATACATGCAGCCAACAAACATATGAAAAAAACCTCAACATCACTGATAATTATAGACATGCAAGTCAAAACCACAATGAGATACCACCTCACATAAGTCAGAATGGCTATTATTAAAAAGTTAAAAAACAACAGATGCTGGTGAGGTTGTGGGGGAAAAGGAATGTTTTTATACTGTTTGTGGGAGTGTAAATTAGTTCAACCATTGTGGAAGACAGTGTGGCAATTCTTCAAAGACCTAGAGGCAGAGATATTATTTGACCCAGCAATCATATTACTGGGTAAATACCCAAAGGAATATAAAACATACCATTATACATGCATGTGTATGTTCATTGCAGCACTGTTCACAATATCAAAGACATGGAATCAACCTAAATGCCTATCAATAATGGACTGGATAAAGAAAATATGGGACATATACACCATAGAATAGTATGCAGCCATAAAAAGGAATAAGATTATGTACTTTGCAGGGACATGGATGGAACTGGACCCCATTATACTTAGCAAACTAATTCAGGAACAGAAAACCAAATACTGCATCCTCACTTATAAGTGGGAGCTGAATGATAAGAATACATGGACACATGGAGGGGAACAACACACTGGGCCTGTCAGAGGGTGGGGTGTGGGAGAAGAGAGAGCATCAGGAAGAGTAACTAATGGATGCTGGGCTTAATAAATGGGCTATGGGATGATCTGTGCAACAAAGCACCATGACACACAATTAACTGTATAACAAACCTGCACATCCTACACATGTACCAGTGAACTTAAAGTTGGAAATTAAAAAAAACAAAAACAAAAAACACGCATCGCTCTCTGGTCCAGGTGTGAGGGTGTCAGCCATGACCTCTGTGCTGGGATGAGCCATATTCCCAGTGGAGGTAAGGGAGCCCAGCCACAGCCATGGCCAGCACAGTGGTAGCAGTTGGACTGACCATTCCAGCTGCAGGATTTGCAGGTCGTTATGTTTTGCAAGCCATGAAGCACACGGAGCCTCAAGTAAAACAAGTTTTTCAAAGTCTACCAAAATCTGCCTTTAGTGATGGCTATGACAGAGGTGGGTTTGAACCCAAAATGACAAAATGGGAAGCAGCATTAATACCAGGTGTAAGCGCTACTGCCGATAAAGGGAAAATAAGAGATGCTCACCAACAAATTAGGCTTTTAAATCATCCTGACAAAGGAGGATCTCCTTATATAGCAGCCAAAATCAATGAAGCTAAAGATTTACCAGAAGGTCAAGCTAAAAAATTAAGTAAATGTATGATGAATATTAACTTCATATTAGTTTATGTATATGAGTACTAAGTTTTTATAATAAAATGCCTGAGAGCTACAATTAAAAAAAAACAAACAGAATAGGCAGCAAATCTAGGAGACTTCAGGCAGAATCGTTTCCTAAAACTCTTCACATTACTAAAGATTCCAGTTAGGTGAGGTCTCATTCTATACATATGGCTTGGCATATTGCAAGGGGCAGTTGTCAAAAACTTCTAAAAGCCAGGCACTTTCTTAATCTGTCCAGTTACCTGTGGGGGCAGGCATAGCTTTCTTCATTCTGAAGATGAGGAAACTGATGTTCAGAGAGGCAAAGGAACTTGCCCAACAAAAGAAAATAAAAGATAATGGGGAAAACTTCCATATTCTTTAGTGGAATGACTTCCAAAATAAATTCATAAGTGAAAAATAAAAGAGAGAGAAATGTGTGTATTATGCTACCACTCATCTATGAAAGCAGAGGGGATATACCACACATACACAGTCTTTGCTAATATTAAAAAAAAAACAACAAAAAACACGATGGAAGGGTAATCCAAAAACCGAAAAATGTACTTACACATGGGAGAGGGTGAAGAAAACAGGAGTAGAAGCTAGATTTTTCAGAATATATATCATTTTCTATAACTGAATCAGGAATCATATAGATACATAATTAAATAAGCTTTAAAACAAAATCTCTAAAAATCAAAAGCAAAATGAAACAAATGAACTTAACCTGCAAATAAAGTTAGTAGTCTAACTATAGACAGAAAAGATTTTGAGTGCCTTTAGAAGAGTAATTAGATGATATATCCCTAATCAGATATGACCTAAGCACAAAATAAAAATAACATAAACATAGTATTTGAAATGGCCTCAGTAATTATGTTGTTAGTGATAGTGTCACACCAATCTAATATTACAATACTGCCTGTGTATTGTGAGATTACAACTGTCTTCAGTTAGATTTTGTGATAAATATACTCTGATACTCTTCTGTGGGATTTCATGCAGGTCATTTGTTAGGGAGTGTCCTCAGGAAAAAATACCAATCAGAGACTGAAGGAAGTAAGGCCAGGCAGAGGTACAGGTTGAATTGTCAGGCAAGAGAGACCTTGGTTGATCCCATGGGAATCTGTTAAATTGCTGGTCTTTAAGAGATGTCTCAAACTGAGACAAGGGAATCTTACCTTTGTAGTCCCATGTAACCCAATCTTTGGATGAGAATTTCACCTGCAGAGGAGGCATAACCTTGGCCAAGACAGTACCTTTTGGCTGAGGGCAATTTCTAGGGAAGAACTCAGCTGTGGAGCCATCAGCAGGAAACATCTCTAGCAGATAGAAGTATTTTGTTCCTTAAATGAAAGTTGCGAGGGAAGTTTTTTTTTTTAAGAGGTATTTTGTTCCTGAAGGGAAAGATCTGGGCAGCATCTACTACTATTACTACCACTACTACTGATAACAATAATTATGCTGGTGATGTTGGAACCCAGGAGTTTGGGCGTGGTAGAGAGGATAAAGGGACCTAAGACAGATGAGGTTAAGTAAAAACCTTTCAGACCTGATTTTGAAATTAAAGTTTCAGTATAAACTCATGATCTATTTTAACTTTAAAAAATATTCAATACTTAACTTTGCTCACTGAAAATAGTTTGAAATAGGAAACAACTGTGTTGTAAGGAGCATCCCTAGTGCTTAGATATTGGTCTCTAAATGCCATTTCTCACTCAGGTAAACAAGGAAACTAAGAAATGGCTGATTTCAACTCCAAGGCTTTAAAAGTACAAGTTGGTCCTGGGACATTTTGTAATACAAGAAAGCAGAGAAACTATCCAATACCAGTGAGGGTGTGTCAAAAGAATTTAACCTTCAGGAGCCAGCCTGAAGAGGCTTCTACTACGACAAATTTGAGCTTCAATAAGAATAATAACTGCAAATATGTAAGATTCTATGTGTCATCTTATGCTTCCAGCTTCTGCTTATGATATAGAAACTTGAGGCCGAGTGTGGTGGCTTACACCTACAATCTCAGCACTTTGGGAGGCTGAGGTGGGTAGGTCACCTGAGATCAGGAGTTTAAGATCAGCCTGACCAACATGGAGAAACCCCATCTCTACTAAAAATACAAAATTAGCCAGGCATGGTGATGCACGCCTGTAATCCCAGCTACTCGGGAGGCTGAGGCAGGAGAATCACTTGAATCCAGGAGGCAAGGTTGCAGTGAGCCAAGATAACACCATTGCACTCCAGCCTAGGCAACAAGAGCAAAACTCCATCTCAAACATAAATAAATAAATAAATAAATAAATAAATAAATAAGTTTGAAAAGTGCTTCAGTCTCATCCTTACAACAATGACAATAACAAGTGCTGAGCAATTCGCAAAATCAAAACTTCACTTTAGTCTACAGAGAGCTGAGATTGAAAGTGGTGAACTATTTTGAAGCCTCTGAAGAGAAGGTATATGAGGCACTTAATGAGCTAAGGCAGACACCACTAGACACTGCTTAAAAGAAAAAAGAAAATCCAAAATGTTTAACAAATTGCTATCAATAATGTAGGCCATCTAGAGAATATGAGCATGCTGGGGCCAAAGGGAATTTGTACCCATTCACAGGCTCTTCTCCACAGACATCACAAAATTCCCACATAAAAAGTTTGGATAGGCCAATATGGTGGCTCATGTTTGTAATCCTAGCACTTTGGGAGGCCGAGGTGGGCAGATCACTTGAGGTTGGGAGTTCCAGACCAGACTGGACAACATGGTGAAACCCTGTCTCTACTAAAAATACAAAAATCATCCGGGCGTGGTGGTGCATGCCTGTAATCCCAGCTACTTGGGAGGCTGAGGCAGGGGAATCACTTGAACTCGGGAGGTGAAGGTTGCAGTGATCTGAGATCATGCCACTGTACACCAGCCTGGGCGACAGAGCAACACTCAGTCTCACAAGGAAAAAAAGCTTGGCTTAAAGGGGCCTCAGATGCTAACTAAGACAGATTACTTCTTGGTTCAGGCCTGGGGATCTTTCTCCCCTGTCTCTCCTGTGGTGCTTTTTAAAAACGTCTGCAAGTTCATCCACACTTCTTCCATCTAAACTGTAAAGACTAATTCTCCTCCCCTTGAGTGTAAGGCTAGATGTAATGTCTCTTCTAATAAATCAAACATGGCAGAAATGAGAAGTGGCTAGGTTACAAAAGGCACTACATTTTCCTTTTTTTCCTCTCCTTTGGGCCGCTCATTCGGAGGAATTTACTGCCACACTACAAGGACACTCGAGCAATCTGTGTAGGGGTCCTCCTTTTGACAGCTATTTGAGTGATCTGTTTTGGAAGCAACTCCCAAAGCCACAGTCAAACCTTCAGATGACATCAGCCCCTGCCAGCATCCTACCTGCAAGCACATGAGTGACCAGACATAGAACCATTCAACTAGGTTGCTCCAAAACTACTGTCCCATTGAAATGGTGACATAATAAATGTTTAATGGTTTAAACCATTGGGTTGTAATTTGTTATGTATCAATAGATAACTAATGCAGATTTGGGTACCTGAAAGCAGGGTGTAACCATAACAAATACCTAATATATGGGAGTGGAGGAAGCTGCAAAGATATTTAAGGAGGCACTGAGAAAATCTTGACAGGACTTACACACGTTATTGTAGAAGGCTTTGAGGAGGGCTGTGGGTAAAGACTTAAAGGAAACCAAGGAAAATCTTAGACAATGAAGGAAGAGAAATCCTGGTTATATAGCAGCAAATTATTTAGCAGCCCTGTTACCTGTAACAATATGGAAAGTAGAGAATATACCAAGTGAATGGACAGTTTAGCCAAGGGAATTTCCAGGGAGAATGCTGAAGGTGCTGCTTGGTTTCTTTTTTCCATTAACAATAAAATATAAAGGAGAGAGGTAGGCTAAACAAAGGACAATAAAATAAAAATGAGCCAGGACATGCTGATTTTGAAAATTCCTAGCCTCTCCATATAGCAAACAATGCTAAAATTAAGAAATGGCTTCAAGTAAAGATCAAATCAAAGGTGCTATCAGAAACATATGGTCTGAAGAAGAGTCTGAGGGTAAGCCTATAAAATTCTTGGTTAAAACTTCACAAAGGTCACAGGTGGTGCCTCAGTCAAACCAAAAGTCCTCTAAAAATGTTAACGGTGTTGCTTATTCATCCTTTTGTTATCCTTCTAAGAAGTACTCCTAAAGAGTTTCTCATCACAGGCCTAAGGTAGGAAAGGCTTACCTCAGAAACTTCTTTAGGTGTGACTTTTATTTAATGGGATGGATCCCAATAAAATACGCAGGATTCGCCTAATGAACAAAAGCCTGGTGGAAGGGAATACCACCACTATGCCGCTTGTGGAAATGAATTGTAGCTGTAGGTAGGGGACAAAAAAAAAAATTCTCTATCCCCAGAGGGGGAAAATACTTGCTGAGCCCAGAGTTATAACTGGGGGAAGAGCAGACTTACTGAAATGCTTCCACTCCCAAGACCCAGGAACATCCCATGCTGAGGTTTAATTAGAAAAAAAAGACTGCTCCTCATCACCACCAGGTGATGCTAACAAGTATCAAGTAACAACGCCCAATTCGAGAAGATGGGTAGGAGCATGAGGAGCCACTCCCTTTGAGGGTCAGCACAGTGAAAAACCTACAGCTGAGAACTGAGCAAACATTGAAAAATACTCTCTGGCAAAGAATCTCCACCTAAACACAAGCTAATGTTAGAGGAATCTGAAGCTTGTGGTGCCTTGAGAACAACAGCAATAATAAATGCCAAACCCAGATCCATTTCTGACCAGATTGATTCAACTACCCTGTCCCTCTCCCTTCACTAAAGATGTAGCAGAAGAAAAAAAAATTGCATGTCAAGGTGTAAGCACTATTTACCTCAGTCTCCACTGTCTACACAATATGTTCGGTTTAAAAAAAAATGAAGCACATCAAAAAACAAAACAAAAATAATCACTGCCAAGAGGCAAAATAACCAACAGAACCAGACTCAGATACAGTATAGATATTGGAATTCTTGGATGGGGAATTAAAATAGCTATCAGTAATGTTAATGTCTCCAGTAGAAAAGGTGAAAAAAATACAAGATCAGATGACTAATTTTAACAAAGCAATAGTAATCACAAGAATCTTATGGAAATATTAAAAGAAAACAACGAGAGGATCCAAGATGGCCAAATAGGAACAGCTCTAGATTGCAGTTCCCAGCAAAAACGCAACAGGTAAGTGATCACTGCATTTCCAAATGAATTTTACTGCCTACAGACCAGGACATTCCCAGGCAGCAAAACACCATAAGTCTCCAGCATGGCTGTTTCAGCCAGCACAGCGGGTCTCCGCAAAAAAACTCGCACAAATCCAGGTGCCATTTCAACTGGCGACTGGAATGCTTGGGAGACAGAATTGCCTGTTCAACTAAAAAACAGGGGGCTAAAACAGGGAGCGAGGTGATCTGGCTCAGCTGGTCCCATCCCACAAAAACCAGCAATTTGAAATGCTCTGGATTGAGAGTTTCACAGCAAGCACAGCTGGACCCAGGATGGTCTAGCTCTGTGGGAGGAAGGGCATCCACCATTACTGAGGCAGTCCACCACTACTGAGGCAGTCTGCCATTACTGAGGAAATCTGCCATTACTGAGGCAGTCTGTCATTACAGAGACAGTCCGCCATTACTGAGGCAGACCACCATTACCAAGGCAGTTCTAACTATACCCCTATAAACAAAACTGCAAGGAAGTTCACACAGCAGCTGGGCAGAGCCCAAGGCAGCTCAGCAACACCTCTGCTGGCAGACTGTGACTAGGCTACCTCCTCACTGGGCAGGGTATCTCTGAAAAAAGGCAGCAGCATGACAGCAACTTATAAATAAAGCCCCACCTTCCTGGGACAGAGCACCTGGGAAAAAAAGGTGGTTATGAGTTCTGCTGAAGCAGACTTGAATGTACCTGCCCAGCAGCTCTGAACAGAACAACATAGCTCACAGATCAGCACTTGAGCTCCTATAAGGGACACACTGTCTCCTCAAACAGCTTCCCAACCCCCATAAAACCAGAGACACCTCATAAAGGAGGACTCAGGCTGACATCTGGCAGGTATCCTTCTGGGACAAAGATAACAGAAGAAGAAACTGGCAG